>CAUHTR010008216.1:253883-284857 GCA_959609185.1 Schmidtea polychroa | reverse complement strand
TTTCGATAAACTTGCCGTTTACTAGTCTTTATTAGTAATTTATTTACATAAAAAATATAAAATTGTTTAGAAAACCATTATAGAAAATAATAATATAATAATAATAATAATAATAATAATAATAATAATAATAATAATAATAATAATAATAATAATAATAATAATAAATAAATAATAATAATAATAAATAATAATAATAATAATAATAATAATAATAATAATAATAATAATAATAATAATAAATAATAATAATAAATAATAATAATAATAATAATAATAATAATAATAATAATAATAATAATAAATAATAATAATAATAATAATAAATAATATTAATAATAATAATAATAATAATAATAATAATAATAATAATAATAATAATAATATTAATAATAATAATAATAATAATAATAATAATAATAATAATAATAATAATAATAATAATAATAATAATAATAATAATAATAATAATAATAATAATAATAATAATAATAATAATAATAATAATAATAATAATAATAATAATAATAATAATAATAATAATAATAATAATAATAATAATAATAATAATAATAATAATAATAATAATAATAATAATAATACAGTAAACCCTCCAACTGCGCGGTTTTTCATTGTACGGTTTCACAATTGCGCAGCAAAGTTTTAAATGCCAAAATTATATCTGCACAGTAAAAATTTTGTAGTTTCGCGGTTTTCTTTTCTGTTTTTGACAAAAAAAATCGTGTTAATTCATATCGGTGAATTATACAATTTTGATGATAATTTGACACAATTCAGCGATAATAATAATGATGAAAAATGATGAAAGTGAAGAAGATGTAGAGATTATAGGAGAGAAAAGATTTAATTGTGGAAAACTATCAAATTTTTTAGAACTTGGTAGTCAACTTGAACAGGAAGCTCTTGATATGGAAATTTCGGAGAAATCTGACAGCAGCTTTTAGCCCCATATGCTGAAATTTATAAAGACAAACGAAAGGCTGGTAAGCAATCAGTGTTAACAAGCTTTTTTCAAAAACATATAGAATCAAGCTCATCAGAATGTACAAAATATTGATGTTTGTATTTTGTAAACATAATATATTCTTTGCATGTCTTTTATTACTGATATGATATTGTCTCATCAAACTTAATAAGTGTATAAATAAAAATTAATAATAAATTGCATTGGTTAAAATTTTAGGTGTACGAAAATTTTTGATACGGGCTGTAGCAGTGATTAAACAACGTTATTTATATTTAATTTTTATTTATGTTTATATTCGTTATGTATAAGTCGTTGAATTGAGACTTTTTCCTATAGTTTTTATGTTTATATTAATGCAAATATGCATATTAGTTGTTGAATAAAGACTTTTTATTATAATTTTTGCAAATTTTCTAATATCTGGAACCTAACCCCATAATTACCTATATAAAATCGGGTTCACATTGTGCGGTTTCGGTTTTTTTTACAAACTTGTTAGTATGAAGATTGTTGTTGTTTACTTTGTAATAAGAACATCAAACGGTGGGGTGGCAAAACGCATATCACACTGGGTATCTAGTCGATTGGAAATCGCGATTTCCATAGATATATTGTTGTAAATAAAACCAATGTTTCCATTGCTCGTATTGCAAGATGAAAATAGTCTTCTTTTAGGGAACACTAGAATTCTCTTAAGCTTTTTGAGTTAAACTGCAATTGTAATTATTTTTTGTCCTAAGATCAAAAAGTTCATATTTTGCCAAGTCAATATGCAATGCAATTTATATCAGAAAAAGAGATTTCGGATCCTTGATTCAATTTTCATGCCATCCAACATGTTAATGACTTTAAAAACAGTTTTGAAATCTTTCCAAGAGTTTGCAAATATCTCTTTTCAAAAGAATTTGACAGAGAATTTTGTATTTCAACTCTATATTGGTAAAGTACTTCCTTTAAGTTTGAAAGAATGTCATCTCTACTCGCTTCTTCCATATTGATAATTTAGTCAAGAAAGCTTATAATATTTCTGTCGCATCTAGATTCTACATCAGCGGTCAGTGGATGATCTTTGTCATGTCAATATATTTATTGATTTGGCGTGTAACATGAAACGCTGCTTTGGGTCACTCGTGTCCCTCGGGTGATGCACTATATTGAATGATTTATTGACAAAAGATACTCATTCGATGACGTTTACATTTTTTTGAAGCACCAGCTTGACAAATCCTTTCTGTCCCTCTGCATTACAAAAGTTGAAATTGTAATTCCACTGCAAATCAGGAGAGAAAAACATTTCCATTCTTTGCATCTTGTAATGCTTTTTAAATCTTTCCAGAATAACTATTCGTTTACAAATTTTTTCCACTAATGCCAAGACAAATCATCAACTTGAAGCTCGTTGAAGCTGCCAATCATAAAGAAATGACTCGTAAGGGTAAAAGAAAGAAATTTTAGCACATGGATATTGCAAATCCCCTTGACCACTGTAACATTCGTTTTAGTACAGGATAAATCTAACAAAAGTACTCCTGTTTATGGAAGGGTTTCAATATTTACCTATATCTTTAACTGAGTTGGTACCCAAACATATTTATGGGCCCGGGACACATCTAATACCAAATCCAATCGGTTATGGGGCTGTTTCATTTAACCCTTAATAGTTGTGCTAATCGAATGGAATGTGCATGACCCCCCCCGCCCACCAATCTCTTCTGATTATGTTAAAAATTATTCAAAAATTTATTTTTTATAAATATTTTAAAAATATATTAATTAATCAAATATTAATTAAAATTAATTAAAATTAATTAAAATTATAAAATACAGGAAAAAAATAATTATAATTTAATTTGTTATTTATGAACTTTATTATAATAATAAAATCTTACAAGTTCGTTGGATAACATAGAAAACTACAGCAGCGGTTGATGGCTGAGCATTCACATTGTCCCATTTTACAGTCTTAATTAGTAAAAATTAATTGAATTATTAATTGAAATAAAATTTTTACCAATGTTAAGGCCTGATAAATAATGCACAAAATGAAATAAATCACAGTGATGACAATTGTTGAGGTAAACTTTTTCAATAACAAATTCATCATTCCAGCTTGGACTACGTAGGTGTTAAAAAGCAATAACAATACCATTATGGTTGAAAAAATTATAAATAGATCTTGTAATCTAACAAGTAATTTCAATAATCTTTAATTACTTTGAAGAAAAATTAACATACATGTATAATACCAATATGATAACATTCTGAATACCTAAATAGTCAACTAAAGTATTTACAAAAAAGTCAAATAAAATTAGAATGAACTCTATAAAAAGAATAAATTGATATTTTAAGAGATTCATTTAAATATTAAATAAACAATTTAACATTAATTTTATAATTTGAATATACAGTTGTATATAAATCTTCTATAACTACTCATAAACAAACAAACTTTGAATTACTTAACTATTTTTACTTTAAATGCATTTTAAAAAAATTATAAATAAACTATTTATTTCACCAACATTTTGTAGAGACACGAGGAAATTTATAATATCTTTAAGAAAGTGAGCAATTAACTATTAAAAATTATTTAAAAAATGTGATCATCATTATTATCAAGAATTTATAGTTTAAATCAAATATTATTTGTTATTTTCAAAATTAATTATTTCTATATCCTTATTTTATTCAGTAGAAGTTAAACTTCTATAAATCACAATTAAAATTAAATATTTAATTTAAAATGATAAAAGTAAAGATAATAATAATAATAATAATAATAATAATAATAATAATAATAATAATAATAATAATAATAATAATAATAATAATAATAATAATAATAATAATGATAATATTAATAATAATAATAATAATAATGAAAATAATGAAAATGATAATGTTATCGTAATAATAATTATTATCATTTTTATAATCATAAAAACATAACTATATTAGTTTTAAGGATGGTTATGAAAACATTAATGTTAATACTAGAGATGTACCGGGTCCTAAAAATGCCGGGTACCGGGTATTGGGTATCGAAAAGAAAAAAAAGTACCCGGGCAGGTAACCGGGTACTTGGACGTTATGTGAATGTGTGCCATCTAACAGAAAGACTGCGTATGTAAACAAAACTGGGGGTATAATCCTATTATAGGACAATATAAAAAATATTTAATTCTACACTAAAAAATGTCAAAAAAATATTAATACAAAAAATTGTTGATATCTTGCATACTCAATGAAACCTTCAATAGTGAATCTATCTATCGAATTTGTAATTCGGATCAAATGGACTTGTTAAAGTGGTGTGCGGCACATCGCTTAATAAAAAATGAAATGTATTGTGAAGTATGCTCTGTTCAAATGAATCTTTCGCTTTGCAAAAGAAAAGAGGATGGGTACCATTGGATATGTTCTTCAGTCTGTAAATGATCCATTTCCGTGCGAAAGTTTTCATATTTTTCCGCGAGCAAATTATCACTTAAAATACAAATAAAACTCATCTATTTTTGGTCTTTAAATTCAATGCAAAACGTCATCTCAAATGAACTCGGTGTAAACAAAAACACCTTAGTTGAAAAATCAAAAATTTTGCGTGAAATCTGTACTTTAAGTCTCATCGAAGAAACTGCCACACTAGGGGGGGGGTGAATGAATATGGTACTGTCAAAGACGTGGAGATTAATGAGTCTTGTTTTTTAAACGAAAGCATAATCGTGGAAGAATTACCGCAGCAAAATCTGTTTTTGATGCCTATGAAAGGGGCACAGGTAAATGTTTTTTGGTTTCGGTACCTGATAGAAAGCAGGACACTCTGATCGAAATTATAATTAAAAAGATTTTACCGGGGACCAGAATATAAGTTATGGCTGGGCATCATATAGAGCATTGCAAAATAATCCTTTATATATTCACAATGTTGTGATTCATCAAGTTAACTTAGTCTCTCCCGATGATATCACTTGTCATACGCAAAACATAGAAAATACTTGGTGTCATGCAAAAAGAAAGTTAAGAATGCAATTTGGGTCGAGAGAGGAGTATTTAGAAGGTTATTTGAGTGAGTTCTTGTTTAGAAAAATATATAAAGTTTAAAATATTCAATAATTTATTGATTTCAATATCTTTAGTATATGATATATAAAGAGTTTATAGCATAAATTTAATTTATTTAAACGAATGTTTTAACATTTAACAATTTTTTATGTATGTACCCTTTCAATAATGAGTTTAGTTTGGAGTTATTTTAAAGTGTTTTCAGAAGACGAGGCGAAAACAGTGTGCAGTTTATATAATGCAGTTTTATCCAGAGGTGGCAGAAATCCAAAATCCTACGGAACGTCAACGTTATTGAAACATTTACGTTTAAAACATTCAGATGAATTTAGTGATTGTGACATTGCTGATGTTAGGAAAAGGAAATTTGACGATCCGACATCGGGACCTTCGCACCCTATTAAACAACAGACATTGTTACAGTGTGTAGACAAAATTATCAAATGGAACATTAATAATATCAATGCAAAGCAAATCCATGATAAAATTGGCGAATTGATTACTGTGGATAACCAACCCATTGCAATAGTCGAGAATATTGGATTTCTTAATCTTCTGAAATCATTAGAACCCCGATATCAAATACCTTCACGAAGATATTTCTCAGAAAATATTATTCCTACTATATATGATAAATGTTGTTCGAAAATCTGTGATTTATTCAATATTGAAAAATCACAGCTGAATTTGATCTCCTTGACATCAAATATATGGACCTGTTCTGCCAATAACGAAAGCTTTATAAGCCTCAATGGACATTGGCTTAATGAAATATTTGATAAAAAGTGTGTTGTTCTAAATGCTCGCAATTTTCCTTGAAGCCATACGGGTACTGTCATTAGTGATTTATTAATCGACAATGCTACAATTCTGGAAATTAAACACTGAAAACCACATACACGTATTGCTGCGAGATTGTGCGCATAATATGATCAGTGGATCAAATATTGCCCATTTGAGAAACGAGTCCTGTTTTATTCATAGCATCCAATAGGTAATTCATGATAGCATATATTCTCAAAAATCTAATTCCGACATAATTGCAAAGTGTCGCAATATAGTAACCCATTTTAATCACTCGCAAGTAGCTTGTACTAAGTTGAAAGAAATACAAACCAAACTTTCGCTTCCACAACACAAAATAGTACAAGACGTAGTCACTAGATGGAATTCGACGTATCATATGTTCAAGAAGATATTAGAACAAAAAGATGCCATCACAATATATTCCTCAGATCACAATATATCAAACTTGAATGCAGAAAATTTTAAATTAATTGAAAATATAGTTATCTTATTGGAGCAATTTTACATCGTTACAGTTGAAGCCAGTTTAGATGAAGCTCTTATTTCGATGGTGATACTAAATGTAGTTGCCTTAGAGCGCTTTCTCTGTAAAAAACTACACGATGAAGGAACACAAACGATGAAAAAAGAAATGCTAAAATCTTTAAAGGCTCGATTTGAAAATATGGAAAAGAATAAGTTGTATGTAATAGCTACGGTATTAGATCCCCGTTACAAACTTAAATTTTTAAAACCCGATACACAAATTATTGCTAAAAATTGGATTATAAAAGAAATTATTAATATTTCTCCAATAAGTATTGATAAAAACAATGAAAATAAACAGAGAGAACCTGCAGAACATGGAAAAAATAATCATGATAAAAATGAAGATGTGTGGGCTTGCATAGATGAAATTTTATTTGAAAATAAAACCATTGAAGAAGAATTCTATACCATGGGAAGTTCAACAGATAATATTCTACTTTTAAATTTTCTCAAACATCCTAACATTCCTCGTACCGAAAATCCGTTGGTTTGGTGGTCAAATAACGCAAATATTTATCTAACACTATCAAAATCGGCTAGACGATACCTATCAACACTTCCTAGCAGCATACCCAGTGAAAGAATGTTCAGCGAGGCTGGTATTATTTACGAGGTGAGAAGAAATAAACTTCTTCCGCGCAACGCAGAGAAACTACGATTTCTGCATTATAATCTCCCATTATTGAGATTTAATTATTAAATTTAATTTCTTATATTGTATTTTTTTTTAATAAAATGTCTAGTTAAAATAAATCATGTGTAATTGGTTTTCATTCATTTATTATATCATCTTCTTTTCAACTTTCAAATAAGGAACCCAATACCCAGCACCAGATCCGGCAATTGCAGGTACTGAAAATATAGCCGGGTATGCCAGATATCGGGTAATTTCCGGGTACCCGGTACATCACTAGTTAATATAATGAATAATAAAAATTCTAAATCCAATGGCATAATGTCGATAAAGATAGGTTTTGAAGGTAGATGATGTGATGGCTCCTAATTTCTTTCTCCTCTAAACTCTTATCCGATCAACGCTTTTCTTATTCTCAAATTCCCTCTCTGCAACCGCGCCTAATAGTTTTAATCGACCACTAATTGCCCATCGCAAGCGACATTGGTACTGAGATTTATGGGTGGCTGTCGTCAAAAGCCGAGCTCTAAAATGAAAGCTAATTATGACCCGAAGAGCCACTGGGTTCATAGGCTACCATAGAAGCTGTCATGTCTCGTTTTCTTTTGTACTTTCATTTTTTGTTATATACTCAATTTTCTAGTCGTCTTCATCTACCTCAACTTTTATGATAAGTACCTTCGCTTCAAAGATTTCTAGGCAGTTCGATGACATTTGTAGATTATGAGGTTTGTATTTCCAGTCGAATCATCTGCGATCATGTTAACAAAATAAGTTTATAATCATTTGTACTATATTGCCAGTTATACTACAAAACTTTTCATTTAATTTATTTATTTAGTCAAAATCGTGAAATGTTTAACATCTTTTCTTTGTAGGTAATTTTCTTTGGCTTAGATCGAATCTTCAGCCTTTTCGTTGTTTCATTTCTCTCTTTAACGCTATCTCTCAGACTCGACATCTGAATAGAGACCGACCACAATCGAGCCGCAATTACAATTTAGCAATTAAGTTTCTTTCATCAGTTTCTGTAATCATCTAAATTTCTGAAAATTTTAAAATGAAAAATTTTAGGCTCCTAAAACTCATATGAAAACTTTTACTATCTTTACTCCAATCACTCAAAAATATTAAGAAAAGTCCAAATTTGTAGTCATGTCGACGGAAAATGTCTACGTCTAGCGCTTCTTAGCATCACCTCAATTCCTAATTAAAATTCATAAAATTTATATAAAAGTTGAAATTCATAAGACAATATCGCAAATCTTGCGGTCTACATTTTTTGTGTGGATTCCATAATCTGGAGATGAGTAAACCATGTCCTCGCCAGCCGGTCGATTTTCGATTCCAGGAGCTTGATTTTTTCCTGCTAAGTGCAGATGAGGACATTCTTATCCGCACAAGAGAAGCAGGGTTTTAGTTGGTTGATGGAAGTTTCATTATTGATTTAATGAGTAAATGGAAACTGTTAATATATAGATTGGATTTTCGGCATAACATATAAATATATAAAGGTTTGGATTTATATCTTCGGAGGGGTATAATCCAGTCTGATGATGATGACGGGAAAACGGTGTATGTCTAATAACGATGTAGCCCAGGTTCAATTTATGATTGTGAGTTTCTGTATTTTACTAAGATAACTTACAGGTTAATTATTGATTTCAGTACTACATCTTCTGCAGCTAACTTTAAAGACGATCGATATCGATGCAATTTAATATTGATCTTTTTCTCTTCTTCTGGTAAATGGTATTCTATTATTATCATCAATAATGGGATATGGTATTTTTACTCTAAATTTCTCATGTAGATTAATGCCATGATCTCACTCACTGATTAATACCTGTTCAAATGTTCTAGATAAATTCTACGTTACCTTGTTTTATATTGAATTTGTGACCTGGCTATTGTCGCTCCTGACTATTGAAATTATTATATACGAGAGCTTTCTCCTGTGTGTTATGAGTGGTCATGAATGGTTATTAGTGACAGCAACAGTGTAATTACCACGAAGGCTTCAGCTACTGTGAAGAAAAAATGTAATGTTTTTTCTTTTTACCTTTCTTCTGTGGTTTCTTTTCTGGGTATTTCCGTCGTTTTTATGAACTTTTATTCTCTCTTTTTTTATCAAATTTCCCTCTAAAGTGTTGGTAATGGTGATTCGTTTATTCGTCTTTGTTTTCATACTATTTTTGTCTTTTTATGTCAATTATCGGCATTATTTACATCGTAATTGAAAATTTTCCATATTTTTTCTCTCATTGATTTTTTTGTTATTATTACTGTTTTGTGTACTTTTCATTTTTTTTGTATTAAAATTTTAAAATTTTTAATCTTATTTACCTTTTTTGTTTTTTAACCAAATTTCTATTATATTTTTAGAATTATATTCCTTTTCTTTCACAGTTTATTTAATACATTTTTATTTATTTATTGTACTTTTCAATTCTCTTTCTTTTTCATTTTGATTTTTTTGCATTTTTCTTTTAATTGTCTTTTCAATTTAATTAAACAATTTATAAATTTTCCTAGTTTTTACCCAACAAAAGTCAAAAACAATGTGAGAATAATAAATTTTATTAATATATAAATGTAAGTATCAGCCATATTTTTATAGCAATATATACACAGAAATATATAGATAACAATATATAAACGGTAATGTTTGTTATTTTTCCTGACCCTCTTTCTGAATTACCTTTATTTCTCGCATGCGTTTATGTTTTAATTTCCCGGGCTGGGCTTGCAAGGATTCCTCCACACAATAACTGCTACCGTAATCCGTATGATCAGGGCTGCTATATCTGGCAACAGTTCAGTCTCAGTGATCAAATTTTTTGGATCATTTCATTTCATCAATAATCTCACTCTTTAGAAATTCATATAAAATTCGATTTTCTTATTTGACTTATGACTTTAGAAATATCTTATGTAAAAGACGTAATTTTTACATTCAATGAAAATATCCCGCACTATTTTTCTTACAATTACACTGCAATAATTATATTTTGAATTTTTAAATAATTCAGTTTGTTTTAATATTCAATTATTGATATGTTGTCATAACAAAATTGGAATTGGCTTTTCAAAGTATATATTTAATTAATCTAATTATTTATATTTTAGAATTATTTAAATTAAATAATTTTTGTTTTTTATACATCAAATTTGATACATATAAAATATTTAAATTTATTTTTGATTTTCTATATAAATTTTTCATATTTCAATTAATTTTTCATGTAATAATAAGGTGTATAAAATTCTTGAAATGGAATCAATTGAATATTTGCAAAATCATTCACAAGCACATTCTCTCGACATTTCCCATATTATTAACAAAAGTTTTGGAATCTTATTTAGTGCAGATAAGGTTGATCCAGAAATAATCGAAAATCTCAAAGTTTCTCAAGGAAGTTCAGATCAAAGTCACGTAGAGTATGTCGAAGAATTAATAAATGTATAATTTTTTCTTTTTCTCCATTTTCAAAACTCAGCAATAACTTAGATAACAACTGAAAGGGAACAAATTTTCAAAAATGCTAAAAATCTCCGAGGTCACATTTTATGGGCAAAAGATGAAGCAATAAAAGACGATGAAATGACCAAAGAAAAAAATAAGGATTTTGAATATTTGAATCTGCCACCCGGTAAAATTTTATAAAATTGTTTTCAGAAAAATCTTTTATTTTTTTCACTCGTGATCTCTTTTTTCAAATTTTACATTTTAGATAAATAAATCTGTTAATTTACGAAAATTATTATTTTAATGTAAGTTATAACAATATTTGTTTCCTTTTTTATGGATAAATTATATTGCTCTTGAGATACAATCAGAATTATATTCTGATTGAATCTCAAGAGCGATATAATTTATGGACCATGTAAAAAATGACCCGTAAAAAACATCAGTAAAAATTAAATTTTTTATTGAAAGCTATAAAGTGCAAATTAAACTCAAATTTAATTTGTCTTAAAGCGCAGTAACTCAATCATTTTGTTGTACGAATCGCATTTGAAATGATCTATGAAAGGAAATTCGCAAACAAACAGCTTTCTACCTCCATCATTTTATCCTTTAATGTCTTTTATTTTCAGCTTCAATTTGTTGTTGTAGCTTTCAAAATTTTGGGTATGAATCCCGTTGATCGGACAAACGAAATTTTATTTGTGTACGACACACTGATGATCGAATTCGTTTATATCATTAAGACCGACATAACTAGCCCATTCATCATTGTGTATCATAGAACCTTCACGAACAACTTCTGCTCTTATTGGTATTAACGCCCTATTAGAGCAATTTTCGACTATTTTAACAAAGTCTCGGCTAGAAGATGTGGATGTATCGACGATTACCAATGCCTAATTTTTCTTTCTCGGGCCTTTTCCCCGATAACTTTTAATTTTGAAATTCAGCATAACCTCATCACACTAAACTATTGTGTCATGACCACCTAGTCTTATGAAATATCGAGCATAATACTCCTCGATTTTAGATATAAACAGCTTTCGAATTTTTGATATTGTTGGTCTGGATACATTCACAAACTTGAAATTTCCATTTTTTGTTTAGACCTTGTGACCAATAGCAGAAGATCTTCAAAAATTGTTTTGCTGGAATGGAATATCTGGAAGAGAACAACTAGGGCATCTCCATTCAACCCCTAACCATTTGTTTTCACTTTTTTAAGAGATATGGATACCTAACACGTATCACAATCAACACGATCCTTAACAATATTGTTGTTGAAGAACCACGACACCAACTGTTCTTCATTCATAACGGTTATTCTTTCTAATTCATTTTCAAAATTCTTGGCTAATTAATTAAAAATTCAATTAAATCGATCATGTAATCTGATTAATCAAAGGTAATCATGTAAGAAATTTTCTTTACCAGATTCTTAATTTTCCATGAAATTCGATTTCAAATATTCATATGATGATGATGATGATGATAATGATAATAATAATAATAATAATAATAATAATAATAATAATAATAATAATAATAATAATAATAATAATAATAATAATAATAATAACAATAATAATAATAATAATAATAATAATAATAATAATAATAATAATAATAATAATAATAATAATAATAATAATAATAATAGTAATAATAACAATAATAATAATAATAATAATAATAATAATAATAATAATAATAATAATAATAATAATAATAATAATAATAATAATAATAATAATAATAATAATAATAATAATAATAATAATAATAATAATAATAATAATAATAATAATAATAATAATAATAATAATAATAAACCACTTATCCAAACAATATATTTGTTAATAGTAAATAATAAAAACTGAGAACTTACATGCTTGATGTAGTCAAAATTCCAAACACAATTACAATACGATGGACAGAACTTCCCAAAAACAAATGAACAGAATGCACATTTTTAGGCGGCTGTGTTGAAAATGAATGTGGAATACAAACTGTAACTGTTGCATATGTGCAAAAATTTGTATTAGGTACTTAGAAACACAAATTTACGCTGAAAGTTTTATTAACTTCATATTTTAATAAATTTTGGAAACTTATGTCATTTGATAAGGAATGAATTGAAGGAAAATAAAATTTTTCTCAAAAAATAATTACCGCAAAATGATATGAAAAGATAATATAAAATTTGATGTTTCTTTTTATTGTTTTTTTACGAAAAATTCGGTAATCGGTTATTTTTAATATAAAATAAATAAATTTCTTTCAAAATTAACCGAAAATTACTTTCATTTAATAATCACAAATTAACCGTTTGTGGACGGAATTAATTTTAATAAGCATAAAATTTTTTAGTATACGAATGCCCGATATCGTGGTATTATTTTTTTAAAGTTTGGCCAGCACAGCTGGCCATTATATATTGTAGAACGTCTGGAACAAAATTCGTGGCCAGCAGTGCTGACCTAACGTCCGCAAACGGTTAATAAATACTTCCAAATGACTATTCAAATTAAAATAGTAAAATGCATTAATATAGTCTCAAAATAAGCAAAAGCTAACGTGAGCATTCTTTGAATATTGTTAGCACATTTTTAGCACCTGTGACCAAAACTTGATTTATTTAGATTGATTAAAACAAGGTAAATCTCATAGAATAAAATTTTTAACAGTGCTAAAAATTCTATTTTGAGTCCCTGGCTGAAAGTGATAAAAATAACGTCCGCAAACGGTTAATATCAATTAACTTTGTCTCACTTCACAAACAAATGTCACACAAGCATGCCAGATTTTTGTGACAAAAACACTTTAAGCATAAAACTTTGAAAAATGGTCATAAATCGGAATTCCTTCTGGAATTATAATAAATTTGTGAATTTTAGATATCATATTTATTGCTATTTTATTACAATTACAAAATAATAACTCAACAAACCCTAGGCTCATATGAAAGATAATACTAAAAGAAAATGGATAATGAAAGAAGAAGTCAAAACTCCAGAAAAATATTCTAAATGTCAAAATAACTCAGGAATATTTGAACTTTCAAAAATCAAAAAAAATATTGATGGAAATTTCTGAAGATAGACAAAACTTTCAAAAAAATTTTGTTAAATTTAATGATAATTTATGAAAATTTTATTATTTTAACCCTCTTACCGTAAACAAGTAAAACTAAATGTTTGGGCGATAGAATGTATGTAAAAATGTCCTTTCAAGTCGTCTGCGTTGACGTTTTTATGTAGTGTGTATATTATAGTCAAATTAAATTATTTTTATATAGATTTCGAGTTTTATTTCAGTGGCACGCGGGCTAGCAAGTACTTTTAATTGTTGCTCTGTGACACTTCAGGACATTTAGATTGCCGACCACTGGTCCAGACAATTTAGTTATATTGGCTGTTACTGGTCAATCTTTTGTAAGAGATTTATAGGGATCTTTGACTTCATTTGTTGAAATAAATTATTTTTCTTTAAATAAATTTTGTAGCGATATTATTATTATTATTATTATTATTATTATTATTATTATTATTATTATTATTATTATTATTATTATTATTATTATTATTATTATTATTATTATTATTATTATTATAAGAACTTTTATTTCTTCCAATTTCACCACTGATTATTTTATCGCTTGAATTAAAAAGAGAGTTTGAAGACTATAAATCAATAATATATCGATGTTGTTGATACTCACAAATTTTCGGCACTGCCTTTTCAAGTGAATTTATTGTTATTAATATTGTTATTATTTTTGTTATTATTATTATTATTATTGTTATTATTATTATTATTATTATTAATTTTATTATTATTATTATTATTATTATTATTATTATTATTATTATTATTATTATTATTATTATTATTATTATTATTATTATTATTATTATTATTATTATTATTATTATTATTATTAATATTATTATTATTATTATTATTATTATTATTATTATTATTATTATTATTATTATTATTATTATTATTATTATTATTATTATCATTATATTACTATTATTTTTATTATTACTATCATTACTTTACCTTTTAAAAAAATAATTTAATTTTAATAAAATTGTTAACAGAAGAATCAAAATTTTTCAAATATATCGACAACAATTTGCTGAGAATGAATGGCCTTATTGCACCGGAAGACATTTTCCCAAATTCCCAAAATAATAGGATTGAACCTCTATCAAGGGAAAGTTCTTTTTCGGGTAATTTTTAATTATTAATCTTAAAATCTCTAAATTTCACAATTATAACATACACAAGATTTATTTATTTTAATAATAAACAATCTGGAAAAAATAGGGATATTTTTTTTATCAATTCGAGCGAGCCGGCATTTGTTGATAAGAAAATATGATTAAAACCGAAATATCAATTAATTCTTATTAGTTTTGATAAATAGCAATTTGTGTTTTATGTTTCCGGAGTTCAGTCTCTTTAGTCAAGTACATAATTTAGTAAAGGGTATCAACAAAAATTAATCAAAACATTTCAAACATTTAAAAAAGAATGTGCCGCAAATTTATGTTAAATAAAAAACAAAAAATTGACCTATAGTCTACAAAAAAATGAAGACAAAGTAAATCAAAAGTAAATCAATTCATATTTAGTAAAACAAATTAATTACACCCAACTCTTTTTTTACACGGTAGATACGTTCCAACGATAATCGTGTAAAAAAAGACATGTTAACCATAGTAAAATTGATGATGTGTTCTACAATTATAGAAAACCGTGTAAAATAGAAAAAGGAACCATTAGTTGTTCTAAAAAACCGTCCAAAACCATCCAAATCTTGAAACCATATTATATAAGTTTTACAAAATATAATCCATACATGTTTTTATTAAAAATAGATAATAAAAAATTGGAAATATAAGTCTTATTTTGCAACTAATATTTATTATCACTACTTTATAATAAGCGTGCACGTTTATTTTAGACTGGCTAAAATTGCTTTACTCACTTAGGTCTATCAAATCTGATATTGGTTTTCTTATGATAAAATCTGTTATAAGCTGCTGGGTTTTGCCTTTTTAACTTCCTTATAAAGTTCTTGATAGCCAGCCATACAAACCTGTAAATTCCATTGGAATTTTAATGCACGTTCCACGTTAGGATCATGAGTGAGAAAAAATTGTTCCATACTGGTACCAAATTTTAAGCCATCGCGAATTAAATCAGAAGTTAGTTGATGCATTTCACCTCACCTTCGTCTTCGTCACTATGGTCCTCATTAATACCATTAACTGTTATAGCTTCAATCAAGTCCTCATCATCTAAAGGTTTTTCAAGCATCAACTCCTCTATATTTCCAGATGTGTTACTACACAATAAAAACATTACTCCATCCTTAGCGGCTTTGAAACCACCAGCAGATTTTTCTGATTTAGCAATGTAGGTCCTGGAGGGCATTTTTTTCCAGAATAATCCCGTCTCATCGGCATTAAATACCTGGTCTGTGTGAATGAATTTTTCTGGAAAACTCTTTGCAGCATTTTCATCTGCTGATGCTACTTCTCCTTTTATTTTTACATTATGAAATACTTGCCTTTTTAGGAATCCTCTCAGCCATCCTTCACTTGCATTAAATGTCTTTGTCTTCATTGCATTGACACTTGTTGGTGGCTCCGATTCCCGAAGTTGTTTGTATATTCTAAGGGCCTTTTCCTTTATAATTTTTCCATGTATAGGTATTTTTTTCTGCAGCAAATCCTCTATCCAAATCACTAAACATTTTTCCATTTTCTCCGAGATAATATTTCGGCTATATGACGATGCTTTGGAACTGATGTTCGATCCTGAAATTACTGATCGTCGAATGGAATCCTCACTTTTTTTTATGGTCCTGATAGTCGCTTCACTTAAACTAAAATCTTTGCCAACAGATGTGGGACCTACGCCTCTCTCAAGACTGCCTAAGATTTTTATTTTAGTTTCCAAAGAAATCGCTTGTCGCTTCCGATTATTTTTCGTTGGTTTAGACATCTTATTAATCGGCTATAATAAAAATTAAAATAAAAACACTTAATAAAAAATTTTTAAATCTAAAAAAAATAACATTACCAGTTTATTAAAATTTCCTTGTGTAAGTAAAATTTTCTAAAAAAATATTTGTCAAAATAACAATAAAAACAAAATTAGAACAAATTTTTTTTGGAAATTGTTTTTAAACCGAATATTTAGTGCAAAAAAGAAGATTTGTTCCTTTTTTGTGGACCGTGTTATTTCAAAATCGTGTAAAAAAAGAGTTGGGTGTACTAGTAAATCTTTGAAAGTTTGAACTTCTTTTACCTAGCACAATTTTTATCAACCCTTGTAGTCAGAAATACTTAGGCATTGTAAGGTATCTAAAGTATCTAAAAGAGGCTGAGTAGAGTCACAAATTCTGATTTTATTTTGTTAGGAATTAATATATAAATGTTATTAATATTTTATGTAGATAATTAATAAAAAAATGTTTTGTCTGAAGAATGGGGTGTTTATTTTCTAACACCATTGTAATGATGACAAATTTACATTGTAAAATTTATTAATGAAATCTTCTGTAAATGATTCTGGTAGTCTGGCCTGAGCAGCAACTTTGATTTCAGGAACCTGTTCAATTTGTTTGACTTCAGCAGCTATTTTAGATGCTTAGTTAGAAAAATAATCTAAAAAAGAAAGAAAAGTGCAAAATCAGGTCAGATAAACACACACATATATATTATAAGAACTTTTTTCTATTTTCACCTCTGAATTCTTTTCAATTGACATTTATATATATAAAATATGTTAATTTAACTGATATCTAATTTAAATTGCGAGTATTTATAAATTCTACTTATATTAATAAGTTGTATAAAATAAAGATAAAAGTGTTATCAGCACATTGACATTTGCTAAGTTGTGGCAATTTCCAAAATTTTATTAATAGTGTTGCATAATTCTAAATGGGAAACTCTAAATAAAACTAATGCCCCTACAAGTACTGATACATATACTAAAATGACACTTAAAATGATATTTTTCATATAAATGTTCATTTAAAATTCACAAAAATAACAGAATATTAGATATCAAACCAATTCCCATCGCCCTCTTTTTTGTTTTTTCACCTTTTCACCAATGGACATGTAAAATTTCTAGAAAAAACTGTTACTTTAGAATCTAAAGTTATATTAAATAAATATTTCCATTGATACATTTCCTTTGATATTTCTTTTATTAGACATTTGATAAAGGCTGCACTGAAATAACGTGTATCTTATACATTGTTTTGAAATATTCTTACAAATATTAATATAAAAATTATTGAATGAATAAGTATTGTTTTTCGATAACTTGCGTGGTAGCCATTTATCAACCTTTTTCCTCATAACCGGAGATTATCTTAAAATAGTTGAATGGTTGAAAAGTTAAACCAAGTCATATGGCGATTGCCAAAAATCTTTGCCGAGTAGGTCTTGCGATTCGCTTGTTTGAAGTTGAATTAGCTTTACAAAACTTCTAAGATCATCCAAAACTGTCTTATTTTATCGAATTTCGAATAACATCTCATATCGAATATAAAGACTTTGACGAAGACGAAAAAGCAAAACTATTCACTCGAGTATTTCATATGTATACCAAGGAAAGTTCCAAAACAAATGTAATTGTCGTGGCAGATAAAACATTATCATTATCCCTTGCTATAAATAAGTATTACTGTTGATAGCATATCACTGCTTACACAGTTGTGACAATAAAATAAAACATCAAACTGACTCACGAAATGGGCTTTTGAACCACACAAATCTGAGGAGTTTCTATAAAAGTAAATTAATGCTAAGTAAAGATTTTAATATTATTAATTTCGATAAAAAAGATAATCAAAAGATGTACATACTGAAAGCAAGGAACTAGATTTATCGCATAGACTGACCACTAACAAAAGACGCTAAGTTGAAATTAATAATATTATATTCGAAGTTTACATATTTTCGACCGTAATGGAAAATATAAAAAGGATATTTAGAAGAAAATAAAACAAGAAACGCGATGGAAAGGAAACAATGACAGAAAAATGATACATGTTGCAAAAAGGTCGAAAGAAATTACTCAATACTATAATTAAAAATTTACTGGGGTAGTCAATTTTTAGCCAAATAATATAAGTAGGCTTGCCAACTCTCCCGTTTTTGCCGGGAGTCTCCCGGAATCGGCTTTCGTCTCCCGTCTCTCGGTTAACTATGACCCGGGAGATGTATATCTCCCGTCTTTCCGTTTATACAATATTTTACAATTTTTCAAGAAAAAAGTGCAGTTTTTGAAGTTTTAACTTTTATTTGATTTCTCTAAAATAATGATAGTCAAGATTTATTTTTGCTCACAGTCACCGGATGTTTACATTGTTTGTTCGCGGCGAGCGATTTTATGTTTTTCTTCTTACTCACATTACTAGTCTGTCACTTTCAAGTTTTTTTCACTTTTAAAATGTAAAAAATGTAAAATGTAATATGTAAAAATAATTGTTTTGTTTAAATCTTTATGGTATTAGTCATCATATAGTTAAAATCACTAACATGTGTAAACCAAAATAGTGAAAAAACACCTGTTATATTATTTCTTAAGCGTTATACTGTTCGCAATTTTATAATCTCCCGGGTTCGAGGTTGTGGGAGTTGGCACCCTAAATATAAATCATGATTAAAGGAGATTAAAACAAACATTTCTTTCATTATCTAAAGAATGTAATTTAAATAAATATATTTAATGGAATTGAATAGGAGTATACCATTTAGATTTAAATCCCAGTCCGTTAAATACAAATCGAAAAGATGAGAAGACTTTATCATCAAAAAAGAAAGAATATCGCCTACCACCAATCGAAAAATCAGCAACCCAAGATCAATTAAAGAAACGGAAATCAGAAAAGAAACGAAATCCAACGGACATGATGCTTGCTTCAGAAAAATATGACAGTAAAGCAATGCTAGAACTGATGACAGCAAAAAATAATTTCTTGAAAAATCCTCGCTATTTAGTTCCCGATTGTTCTAATGAATCGAAAAGTTGGTTGATTCTATCCAGCAAAGATTCCAGTCTTCAGAAAATATTTTTACCAATTCCAGAAGTCGTCGAATTCTCGGATTATGAAGTTGGAAAAGTTTATCAAGTAATTAATATTATTAGTCATTATCCTATTTCTGTTTCAAAGTTCAAAAGACAATTTTAAAGACAATTTCAAGAAATGATCAGAACAGCTTTATTCAGCCCAGAAACATTAGGGCATGCTTTATCGTATAAAATACTGACAAGTATACTGAGTAAGTCTAACCAATGTGAAAGAAAACTACTGTCCATCCTTACTCATCATCCTTAACTTAAATTTCCTTCAAGTTATTCAAAGGTATTTCTGATGTGAATAAAATAATTTGAAATTATTAATATGAGTTTCTCTATTTACCGCATAAATTCTGTGGGTTGTGATTAAATCAAGAGTCGAGGAGTTTTATTAAGACTCGCAGGAGATCTTTTTTAAACTTCAGAGATCAACAACATACATTTGTTAAACAGACATTTCAAGCTTGTTAGTTATCAAGTTTAAATACAGAAAAGACTTGTTGCAGGAGATGGTTTATGTTGTGTGTTTGCAAAGACTGCTGAGAGAAATTTGGATCTTGCGTGAAAGAACAAACATAGACTCTTTACTTTTATACTTTTAAAGTTTAACAAATGATATTTTTGCAGTTATCATAATCTTGTTTCAACTGTTTCTATCCCTGAAGATCTGATCAGCACCATCATACTTAACATACAAGACTCTACAAAATTTAAATTCATTGAAAAGAAGCAAGGTTTTTAAGTATAAAAATATTAAAAACATTTGGCTTCTCAATTTTCCTTATTCATCAAAAGAGGTACTATATTCTGGCTGCAAGGGCCTCTGATCTATCTAACTAGGTAAAAATGGATTTATTTGATATTTTTTAAAATAATAAATAGTAAAACATACACGGCAACGATTTATATTATAAGAAAACGCTCGATATATTTCGACAGTTTTCTTTCATCATCAGGTAGAATAGAATAACTATAAAAATTATAGATTTTTTGAAAAAATTTATTAATTATATCTTTTCTAATAACAATTATAAAAATTATAATTTAAATAATAAATCATTTTTAATTTATAATAAATATATAAAAAAAAAGATTTGAAAATATTTTGAAATATTTTATTTTTATTTTAGTATAACTTCTAATTTTAGCATTCTACGAACTTTAAAAAAATTAATATTTAGAAATAATGTAATTTAATAATCTAATATATTTAAAAACAACAACAATCCACACACATACACACACACATACACACACACACACACACATATATATATATATATATATATATATATATATAAGAGTTTCTCTAATATATTTAAAATAAAAGTATTCACTGAAATTTTCTTTATCAACAAAGTTTCCCAAATTACACGTTCCCAATAATTATTGAAATTTTTTAATTAAATATCTATATCAGACATGCCTTTTTATTACTACAGCCCTAATTGTGTATAATAATTTTGGTCAATGCCTTCGGCTTATAATGTTCTTCAGCTGAATACTGAGTTTTTTAAGTTTCAGAAAATATTGAAATGAACCAAAATGCAAAGTGACCGAATAAATTGTTATAACTTTCCAAAGAAATTAATTATTTCATAAAATAAAATTACTAAATAATTTCAGAAACTAATTAATTTTCGGAATCTCACAACTGTTCTTCGAAGAATTCGGGTTTTACCACCGAAAACGAAATATTTTTCTCTTGGTTTAGGTAAAATAAATAAAAATACAAGACTAAACGTAATAATCAAATTAGGTCAATTTCCCGGGGAACAAGGTTTAGTTGCTGCTGGGATTTCTTGTCAATACGCAATCAGATTTTCTCCAGATTCATTGGGTGATTACGAAGATGAAATATTTGTAGAAACTCAAGGAGACATGAGTTTCCCAGTGAAGATCATTGGTAAACGACCAAGACCGATTTTAACGGGTTAGTGTGAGAAAATTGCCTGACAAAACTTATTTCTTCAAATCAGGATCAACTATTTGGGATTTAAATTATTGTTTAATATATGGGCTCAAAATTGTTTGCTATAAAATGAAGAACGTTGGCGGTTCTGGGAAATTTTGCATTGCCGACTCGATTTTGCAGTCTGTTCCGAATTCCAAAGTATTTGATAATTTTATTTGAATAAAAATTTACTCTTTCTACCAGGCAGTAATTCACAGTGCTCAAACAGTTCTTGATCCATTCATAATCAGGCCGAGCCACTTCGAATTGCGTACAAACGAAACAATTAATTTAGAATTAATATTTTGTCCAACTTCTCTCGGAAAGGCCGAAAGAGAATTTAACATAATTTGTGACAACTGTCATACCGATAAATTTAAAATCACTGGTAAAATATTTTTTGAAAAAAGTTTAATAATTATTTGTAAACATTAAAGGATTTGGAGAAATGGCTGTCATTTCAGTTGAAACGGTTGAAGGCGGCATCAGTGTTCCTGAAATAGATGAATCAACGGACGTTTCCGCGCAAATGCTTTTGAAATTCACCCCTTTAAATCCTTACACTTACTCTCAAAAAACTGTCATTTTAAAAAACGAAAGGTAGAAATTTATTATTATTATTATTATTATTATTATTATTATTATTATTATTATTATTATTATTATTATTATTATTATTATTATTATTATTATTATTATTATTATTATTATTATTATTATTATTATTATTATTATTATTATTATTATTATTATTATTATTATTATTATTATTATTATTATTATTATTATTATTATTATTATTATTATTATTATTATTATTATTATTATTATTTGTATTATTGAAATATATAGTTACACATACATGGCAATGATTTAATTATAAGATAATGCCAATCAAACATTCTTTTCATGATATATTTCGACAGTTTTCCTGTCATCATCATGTGGGATATAATAACTATATAAATTAGGGATTTTAACCAAATTTATTAATTTTATTAATTATATTTTATAATTTAATTTAATAATTTAAAAAAAATTTTATTAATTAATTAATTTAACAAACAGCAATCAATACATACAATATAGTAAAATAGATATGTCTGATTTTAAAATTTTATTAAAAAATTTCGATAATTATTGGGAACTTGTAATTTGTGAGGCGTTATTGATAAAGTCATTGAATCCGAAAATTTATGTGTAGAATGCAGTGAATACTTGTGTTTTAAATGTTTTTAAATAATTTTTAAATAACCTTTTTTATATTGTATGTATTGATTGTTTTTTATTAAATTAATTAATTAATAAATTTTTATTTAAATTAATAAATTAAATTATAAATGTTAAAAAAATTTTTTAAATATATTTATCGCTTTAATTATGGTTTTTAAAAAATGAAATGTTTTTATTAAATAATAAAAATTTTTTATATAATTAATAAAATTTATAAATTTGTTTAAAATCCTTAATTTACATAGTTATTATATCCCACCTCATGATGACAGGAAAACGGTTGAAATATATATTGAAAAGATTGTTTGATTGGCGTTATCTTATAATTATAATTATTATTATCATTATTATTATTATTATTATTATTATTATTATTATTATTATTATTATTATTATTATTATTATTATTATTATTATTATTATTATTATTATTATTATTATTATTATTATTATTATTATTATTATTATTATTACAATTATAAATAATATTATTATGATAGTCACACCGAAATTCCCTTTTGCTGGAAGATTGTCAAGCCGAATTTAAAATCTTCTTCGGTGGATCCAGAAAATATCGATATAAATATTTTAAAGAATAGGACATTGGATTTTGAAAGTGCGTTTGTTATAGAACCACCGTTTGGCGTTTTCCCACCAAATGAAAGTCTTCCATTTACAATTACTTATGCTCCATTAGAGGTAAGAATTATAAATTTGAACTATAAATTATTAATGATGTCACTACATTACAAAATGTAATTATTCTGAATTCAATTTCTTTGGAGAATTTCTAATTTTTTTCATTATGCTTTATATCTCTCTTTAGGTAAAGGGTCACCACAGTGTGTTTCACTTGGTTTTACAAGGAATCGCTGATCTGAAGCCTGATCAAATCACTTTGTCTAAATCAATTGATGAAGGTTTTATAAAACCGAAATCTTTGGTTAAAACTTTAGATGATGGATTTCCGGAAACGCAAAATTCCCTTCCTACTCAAAATACGTTCAAAATGGGTGAAATAACATTGAATGATGTCACCAGTTTGGAAATTGAAGTAAAAGGAACAAGTATTCCATTAAAAGTTCGTTTTAATACTCCATCAATTATTGTGCCCGGTAAGCTGTTGATAAATACGCCCGTGAGAAAACAATTGCAGGTATATTTATCAGTAAATATTGAAATTAATTAAAATAATAATTACATAGATAATAAATGAGAGCATGTGTCCTGTAAGTCTCATGTGGAGCAAACCTGAATCTGAAGATTTTATATTTGAAGTTGAAGCTAAAATCGGAATGATCGACACTAAAGAAATTGGAGTTGTTGATGTCTGTATAGTTGCAAATAAACCCGGATTTTTTAGGGACACTTTACTTTGTCATGTGGACACATTAGATGATCCCATGGAACTTATAGTCGAGGCTAACTTTACAGTTAAATGAATGAAGTTTAAATATCAATTTATTTTAATTTTTAGGGGCCTGAATTTGAAATTGACAGAAATGATTTAGATTTTGGTTTGATGAAAGTTAATGAAACAATAAGGAGATCCCTCAAACTATTAAATAAAAGCTCAATCAATTGTATATGGAGGAGCAGAATCGGTGGAACCAATGACATTGACGTTTGCTATGAAATTTTTTTATTTATTATTTTTAGATTTTAATCTAGCTTTTCGAGGAAATGTCCATTAGCCCTAAAGGAGGCATTTTAGGACCACTCCAAAGTCAAAAGGTGATCATTTTGTTTACTCCTATACAATCCAGATCAGTTCGTTGCGGTATCGAATTCAGTTTGGAACATGGCTCAACAAAGTAATTATTATTTTTGGAAATTTTAGTATTATTATTAAAAAATAATTTTGACAATAATTTTTGAGAATTTATTATTAAATTTATTATTAAAAATTAATTTATTTGAAACATACACGAAAATGATTATTGATGAAATAAAATTTATTATTGAGAAATTCCTCGAGTTGTTTTAATAAGCTCAATGACAGACAAGTATTGTATTTTATTAAATTTCTAATAGACAACTCATTCATATTTTTATTTTCATCCAATTATTAATGTCCAAAATTAATATTTCACATATTAATATTAATTAAAATATAATATTATTGTTTTCGATGCGACAAAGAATAATGATATATAATTAAAAATGAATAGAAAAAAATAAAATAATAAAAAATCAATTAAAGAAATATGATAGCATGCGGAAGTGCTACATTTTTGATACAATTTCAATGATATGGAAGAAAGAATTGGAAAGTATGTTGAAACTCGAAACAATTTTGTAAAATTGAAAACAGAAATTTTAAAAATTGTAAAAATTTTCTTTATTTTTAGAGGTGTTTTGTTAAACTTGTCAATTTTGATACACTCAACTTGTGAAGCAATTAATGTTTTTAGTATTTCTGGTATGCTGCGTTTGTCAGAGATGTTTATTATTGTTCAAATTTGGAATCAAATATATTTGGCAATTTTAATTGAAGTTGAACTTAATTCGTAGAAATACGGATCAGGGACAACAGTGATAATTTGCAGAAATCGTAAAATACAGAGGTATTTTGTTCTTATTTGAACTCGGATCATTTTTATGATTACTAACAGACATTTTCCTTTTCTTTTGTAGTTCTCCATTACATGTTGTGAATTAATTTCCGTATCATCAAACATAAGCTATGGACACGGCTATGGACAAATAATTTCAAATTAAACAGAAATTTCGGCAAAGTCTTTATCAATTGGCGTTATTTTTCTGTAACAAGCAATGAATAAGAGAACACAAATTTATAATCAATTTTTGCAATATATTTCGACAGCTCGACTGTTAACATTAAGCACTAAACAATTTCAATATAAAAAACGATTACACTTATCGGTTTACTAGTAATTGCATATTTATATGTGCGGAAGTCAATAAAATTAATTGAATACTCTCAAAATACACGCGGTCAATGCTTTAATTGCAGTCTGAAAAAAGACGAGAAAAATTAAAAATTAAATTTATAAATAGAAATAACAATTATCTGTAAAATTTTTATTTTTATTTCTTTTATTTATAAGGAAAATGTTGGGAACCAAATATACCTATTATCTATCCTCCTCCTTCTTGTGGGTTTCATAGAAATGTCAACCTCTAATGGAAATAAATTATTCTTTATGATAAATTCCGGAATTATTATTTTATTTTTCACAGTTTTGTGATGTATTTTTCAAAAACAGATTCCTCAATGTTCTTGCCTGCGTGCAGAGTCCAAGTGTCGTCTTCATTTCCAGTAAATTGGATGTCAGTGGAATCTTATTCGTCAACACGCCTTCAACGTTCACCATTGAATTAATCAATCAGAGTCATTTAGTTTCAAGTTTTAATTGGGAAATGGTAAATTTTATATTTTTTTTGTTTTGTTAGATATCATGTTTTTTTTATATTTTACATTTCATTTTAATTCATTGATTAACTGAGTACGGAAATTAAGAATTTTTTAAACAAACTTTCACTTTTTAAATTTAGCATGATAACATGCAGTGTTCTCGACAACGAATCTACTTGCCAAATGTTAGCTCAATCCAATCACGGAAAGTAGGTTAATTTGGCCTCACAAAATTTGCGTGGCACATACAAACATACATCAGCAAAGTTAATAGTGAGTAAAAAATGATATTTTTGGGAATAAAATATTAATAAAATATTAAGTAATAATAACAAAAAATAATGACAAAAATAATAAAAATGATAAATTTGGTAAAAATCTGTGTCTAGTCATAAAAATGAAAATTAAAGAAATTGTTCGATAGTGAAAAAGAATAAAGATTTTACTAATGAAAAAAAATGGTTTTAATTTTATTAATTTTTTAGCCCATTGGAAGCGAAGCAGAGCTTATTTCAATTTATTTTGATCCCAACCAAGGAATCATTGAACCGAATGGAAAAACTAAAGTAAAACTCACCATCACCTGTCAGTCTCAGGTATATTATGAAATATTTTATATTTTTAACAATTATTTTCAATTATTATTCCTTTCCTTTATAAAAAGAGCCATTTAATGATTTCAATATAAAGCACAACAAATGTACATATTTGATAATTATTTTTTAATTAACCTTTTTTATTACCTAAAATATCACATTTATTTCAGCATATTTTAAGTTTGAAATTGTTTTAATATATATGAAAATGTATTATTTATTATTAACAGCTCTTCTGGTATTAATCATATCCTTTAAAACAAACCAAACTTATTTAAAATACACATTTATTATGGTACAATAATATTTAAATATTAATTAATATTTAATAATTAATACATATATATGAGAAATTTTAAAAATAATAATTATTGGATAAGTAAGAATTTTAACAAAAATCATTCATACAAACAACAAATAATTATAATTTAATATATGTTATTTGAAACTCCTCACATCAATTATTTTTAATTCCATGGTTTTCATGATTGAAAAACCGAAATTATCTTTAATATATTGGGACAAACTGTTTCGGGTTATAAAATATTTTCGTCTATAAAATCTAATTTTCGTCACAGTAACTCATTGGCTAAATCAGAGGTGGCAACGTTTTAAGACGTAAGGGCCACATTCAAATTTTAGTTTAATAAAAGAGCCGCAAGTGTTAGATTTTAGAAAAAGGGAAGTGTAAAAAATAACTAATCAATTTTTATTAAAACAATCATTAGTAAAACTAGAAATATTTAAACTTTAAACTTTTAAAGTATGAGATACGAAACAAACATAATTTATGAAAAAGAAGCCGAATAAAAAAATATTTAATAAAAACAAAATACAGTTAATACATTACGTGTCTCTGTCTTATTTCTTAATGGGACTTTTGTGGTTGTTTGTCCTTAGCCAAATGATCTATATCGCTTTTAAACCTGATGGGTAAATCCGAATATAAGCATTCAGATGTTCATCAGTCAGTTGAGAAGAAAATTTATTCTTTCTAAATCTCATGACAGAAAATGCTTGTTCACAAATATATGTGCTTCCAAATGCTACTATCATCTTCTTCTCGAAACTGATTAATCCCTCAAATTGTTTTGGTAAACATTCATAAAATTGTTGGATGTTTTCCAACAAAAATGCACTCTTTAATGTTTCATTATACTGCAATTTCAAAATTTCCATTTGCATTTCTTTTGGTACGTCATTGATATCGACATTGAAAGGGTTTCTAAAACATTCGTATTTCGCTGCTTTTTTTATGAAAATCCATAAAACTTGTTGAAAATTCAGTTTGCAAATCTCCAATAACACTTACGCAAGTGTCCGTTTGCGTTTGCCATCCATCTGCAGATTTACAAAATAAAAAATGGTTTAGATTTTCTTCAATCATATGGTTCCTCAACTGACATAGGTACTTCCGTGTTATCTTACCCCAAAAAATTAAATTATAAAATACAATTAAAATAACAATATAAAAAATGAGAGAATACATTATTGATGACGTTATTGAACATTATTGAACATGAATTTATTAAGGCTATCTGTGATTTATGTGATTATGTGATTATGTGAGTTTATGTGGCGCAAACGTGTTCTAAGCAACAGTGCCGATGTGTTCGACACTATTCTCAACGACATTGTGATTTTCTGGCCACCTGGATGACCATTTACAAACTCTTTACAAACATTTGCTGAGTTTGTAACTGTGATTTAAAAAATAAATATAATAATTATGTGTTCTTTTTTAATTTAATTTTTGGGGGTAAGATAACACGGAAGTATCCTGGCATAGTTTGGCTTGAAAAGCGTTTATGTAAAAAAACAGGTTTGTGAGTAATTTATCTTTGCCCTGTAGATTCAAATTAAGTTCATTAAAGTACGCTGTAATATCTACCATAAATGCAAGAGACATTGTCCATTTTTGATCCGATAGTTGTAAGATAGTATTTTCTTGTTCCGTCATGAACATATTTATTTCTTCACGTAAATTAAAAAACCTTCTTAGAACAGCATCTCTACTTAGCCATCTAACTGCCGAGTAGTAAATAACTTCATTGAATTCCGAATCGATGTCTTACAGGAATTCTTGAAATTGACGGTGCTTCAGATCGTAGCGACGAATTTAATTTACAGTTGATATCATGGTGTTCATAACGTATTTCATTGATGATAAAATTTTACAGCAAAGTTATTCCTGATGAATAATGCAATGAAACACCATTGGATTATCATGACCTATATTCTGTAATTCCGCGTAAATTAGGACTACTACATCAGTTTTAGAGCCATACATATTTCTGCCACCATCGGTTGTCACACATTTTAACTTTTCCCACCCAATTCTAAAGAATTTGAGAGTTTACTTATTCTTTAATGAAAAATCATTGCGGGTTAAGCTACATAAACTAGCCAATTCTTCATGATCATTAAAGCCACCATCAATGCCCCGAATAAATATTATTAGCTGTCCTGTGTCAGTTATGTCAATACTTTTATCCATTGCTAAAGAGTAATAATCAAATAATTTTGCTTTAAATTTAAGCTGTTCGAATAAATTTGTTCCGATTTCTTCTACTCGCCTTGACAAGTTCTCGCAGGTAGGCTAATATCTTGAAATTACTTCTTGATTTCTGGGCATAATATTTCAGCTACATGTAGTAAAAATTGTTTAACAAATTCTGAATCTGTAAAATGTTTTCTTTCTTTCACAACAAGTTCCGCTACAATATAACTAGAACGAACAACCAATTCATTTTGAATACTTTGTTTCCTAAANAGTTGAGATTAATAATAATCACACAGCTGCGACAATAAGGAAACCTCACAATTGATGTGTACGCAACAGGACACACAGGTGATGCGGTTTCAAAAGCGCACCGAAACGGTTAATTTTAATGAATTCAGCCACTCAGTGACTCATTATCATACAATTGGCTTGTGCCAAGTTACATGATGAAATTATATGACAGATCGTCTGAGAAGAAGAACTATACAGAAGAATACATTATGGGCCGCTAAAAAAGCACATTTGGGCCGCCGGTTGACGACTCCTGGTCTAAATTCTCAATTTTATTTTTTTCCGTATTTTAATTACATGAACATGTGAAATTTAAAGAAATAACCTAAAAACACAAAAATTTTTTGTTTTCTATACGTTANGGAAAAGTATTAGGTCCGAATTTGGATGTCACCATCTTTAAAGAAATTGATTCAGTGACAAATGAACCAAAGTACTTTAAATCTATGTATTATAATTTTCCTTTTACATATATTTACATATATACTATATACCGTATATTCTATATAATTTACTAATTTTGGTGAAGTAAAAATTAGATATTTATTTAAAAAAATATATATTTATTAAATTCTATTATAATACATAAATTCTATTTTTATATTTTAATATTTAAAAATACGTAAAAACAAGCATTTAAATAATTTTTAAATTATTATTACATTCTGTTTTTTTAAATTTTCCAATTAACTAGTTTAAAATTATCGATTTTCTTGTTCATGCTTTACTAATGTAATACCCGTTATTGCATATTTTTATCAATTTACCAGTCGGTGTTTTAGTCCAGCACCGGTACTAGGGCTAGACCATGGATGGGGGAACCTTTTCACCATGAAAGGCCAATTTAAATTTCGAAAATAGTAAGCAGGCCGCATAAGCTTATTCTTTTCCGTAAAATATATTACCAGTTTATTCTAGTACTAGTACAAAATATAAAAATAATTTTTTTTAAATGCAATTTTATTATAATTCACTCATTATTCAGTTAAAAAAACATGTATATTCCGCAATATAAAATTAAAAAATGATATGATATTAAAATAAAATAAACTAAGACCAAGATAACCAATTTAATGCGATTTTTGTGCCTGTTTATTATTGGAAAGTAATTGGATATTAGGTTCGAGCTTAGTAACACGTAATTTGAGTTGGTCTTCCAAATGAATATCAGTTATCTGTGTCCTTAAATCGATCTTAATTTGTGTTAGATATGAAAAAGTTGATTCGCAACAGTAAGTAGTTTCAAAGCAAGAAAGCAGTCGACGAGCATGTTGACGTAAACATGGGTATTCAGTTGCAGTTTTCCATATTTCAATAGGAATTTTCTTTGCATCAAAAAGGGATTTTATAATATTATCTTCACATAACTCAAACAATTCCATCTGTAGTTCGCTAGGCGCCTTT
>CAUHTR010008216.1:101638-253783 GCA_959609185.1 Schmidtea polychroa | reverse complement strand
TAAATTCATTTCAAATTGAGAATTATTTGAATTAATTTGAATTATTTTCAATTTGATTGGATAATAATTAAAATAAAAATAATTATTTCAAATTGAGAAATTATTTGAATTAATTTGAATTATTTTCAATTTGATTGGATAATAATTAAAATAATTAAATTATTTCAAATTGAGAAATAATTTGAATTAATTTGAATTATTTTCAATTTGATTGGATAATAATTAAAATAAATTAAATTCATTTCAAATTGAGAAATTATTTGAATTATTTGAATTATTTTCAATTGATTGGATAATAATAAAAATAATTAAATTTTTCATTGGAAAATAATTTTGAATTATTTTGAATTATTTTCAATTTGATTGGATAATATTAAAATAAATTAAATTATTTCAAATTGAGAATTATTTGAATTAATTTTATTATTTTCAATTTGATTGGATAATAATTAAAATAATTTAATTCATTTCAAATTGAGAAATTATTTGAATTATTTTTGAATTATTTTCATTTGATTGGATAATAATAAAATAAATTAAATTCATTTCAAATTGAGAAATTATTTGAATTAATTTAATTATTTCAATTTGATTGGATAATAATTAAAATAATTAAATTCATTTCAATTGAGAAATTATTTTGAATTATTTGATTATTTTCAATTTGATTGGATAATAATAAATATTAATTTTATTTCAAATTGAGAAATTCTTTGAATTAATTTGAATTATTTTCAATTGATTGGATAATAATAAAATAAATTAAATTCATTTCAAATTGAGAAATTATTTGAATTATTTTAATTATTTTCAATTTGATTGGATAATATTAAAATAAATTAAATTCATTTCAATTGAGAAATTATTTGAATTATTTGAATTATTTTCAATTTGATTGGATAAAATAAAAAAAATTAAATTTATTTCAAATTGAGAATTATTTGAATTAATTTGAATTATTTTCAATTTGATTGGATAATAATTAAATAAATTAATTTATTTCAAATTGAGATATTTTTGAATTAATTAATTATTTTCAATTTGATTGGATAATAATTAAAAATTATAAATTCATTCAAATTGAGAAATTATTTGAATTAATTTTAATTATTTTTCAATTTGATTGGATATAATTAAAATAAATTAAATTATTCAAATTGAGATTATTTTATTTGAATTAATTTTAATTATTTTCAATTTGATTGGATAATAATAAAATAAATTAAATTTATTTCAAATTGAGAAATTATTTGAATTAATTTGAATTATTTTCAATTTGATTGGATAATAATTAAAATAAATTAAATTTATTTCAATTGAGAAATTATTTGAATTAATTTGAATTATTTTCAATTTGATTGGATAATAATTAAAATAATTTAAATCTATTCAAATTGAGAAATTATTTGAATTAATTTGAATTATTTTCAATTTGATTGGATAATAATTAAAATAATTAAATTCATATCAAATTGAGAATTATTTGAATTAATTTTGAATTATTTTCAATTTGATTGGATAATAATTAATAAATTATTTATTTCAAATTGAGAAATTATTTGAATTAATTTTGATTATTTTCAATTTGATTGGATAATAATTAAAATAATTAAATTCATTTCAATTGAGAAATTATTTGAATTAATTTGAATTATTTTCAATTTGATTGGATAATAATTAAAATAAATTAAATCTATTTCAAATTGAGAAATTTTTGAATTAATTTGAATTATTTTCAATTTGATTGGATAATAATTAAAATAAATTAAATTCTTTCAAATTGAGAAATTATTGAATTATTTGAATTATTTTCAATTTGATTGGATAATAATAAAAATAAATTAAATTATTTCAAATTGAGAAATTCTTTGAATTAATTTGAATTATTTTCAATTTGATTGGATAATAATTAAAATAATTAAATTTATTTCAAATTGAGAAATTATTTGAATTAATTTGAATTATTTTCAATTTGATTGGATAATAATTAAAAAAATTAAATTCTTTCAAATTGAGAAATTATTTGAATTAATTTGAATTATTTTCAATTTGATTGGATAATAATAAAATATTAAATTTATTTCAAATTGAGAAATTATTTGAATTAATTTGAATTATTTTCATTTGATTGGATAATAATTAAAATAAATTAAATTTATTTCAATTGAAAATTCTTTGAATTTATTTGAATTATTTTCAATTTGATTGGATAATAATTAAATAATTTAAATTCTATTCAAATTGAGAAATTATTTGAATTAATTTGAATTATTTTTCAATTTGATTGGATAATAATTAAAATAAATTAAATTTATTTCAAATTGAGAAATTATTTGAATTAATTTGAATTATTTTCAATTTGATTGGATAATAATTAAAATAAATTAAATTATTTCAATTGAGAATTATTTGAATTAATTTGAATTATTTTCAATTTGATTGGATAATAATTAAAATAAATTAAATTCTATTCAAATTGAGAAATTATTTGAATTAATTTGAATTATTTTCAATTTGATTGGATAATAATTAAAATAAATTAAATTCATTTCAAATTGAGAAATTCTTTGAATTAATTTGAATTATTTTCAATTTGATTGGATAATAATTAAATAAATAAATTTATTTCAAATTGAGAAATTATTTGAATTAATTGAATTATTTTCAATTTGATTGGATAATAATTAAATAAATTAAATTTATTTCAAATTGAGAAATTATTTGAATTAATTTGAATTATTTCAATTTGATTGGATAATAATTAAAATAAATTAAATTCATTTCAAATGGAAAATTATTTGAATTAATTTGAATTATTTTCAATTTGATTGGATAATAATAAAAATAAATTAAATTCATTTCAAATTGAGAATTTATTTGAATTAATTTAATTATTTTCAATTTGATTGGATAATAATTAAAATAAATTAAATTATTTCAAATTGAGAAATTATTTGAATTAATTTGAATTATTTTCAATTTGATTGGATAATAATTAAAATAAATTAAATTCATTCAAATTGAGATATTCTTTGAATTAATTTGATTATTTTCAATTTGATTGGATAATAATAAAATAAATAAATTTATTTCAAATTGAGAATTCTTGAATTAATTTTAATTATTTTCAATTTGATTGGATAATAATTAAATATAATTTAAATTCTATTCAAATTGAGAAATTATTTGAATTAATTTGAATTATTTTCAATTTGATTGGATATAATAAAATAAATTAATTTTATTTCAAATTGAGAAATTCTTTGAATTAATTTTAATTATTTTCAATTTGATTGGATAATAATAAAATAAATTAAATTATTTCAAATTGAGAAATTCTTTGAATTAATTTTAATTATTTTCAATTTGATTGGATAATAATTAAAATAAATTAAATTCATTCAAATTGAGAAATTATTTGAATTAATTTGAATTATTTTCAATTTGATTGGATAATAATAAAAATAAATTAAATTTATTTCAAATTGAGATATTATTTGAATTAATTTGAATTATTTTCAATTTGATTGGATAATAATAAAATAAATTAATTTATTTCAAATTGAGAAATTCTTTGAATTAATTTGAATTATTTTCAATTTGATTGGATAATAATTAAAATAAATTAAATTCTTTCAAATGAGAAATTATTTGAATTAATTTTAATTATTTTCATTTGATTGGATAATAATTAAATAATTTAAATTCATTCAAATTGAGAAATTATTTGAATTAATTTGATTATTTCAATTTGATTGGATAATAATTAAATAAATTAAATTTATTTCAAATTGAGAATATTCTTTGAATTAATTTGAATTATTTTCAATTTGATTGGATAATAATTAAAATATTAAATTCATTTCAAATTGAGAAATTATTTGAATTAATTTGAATTATTTTCATTTGATTGGATAATAATTAATAATTAAATTCATTTCAAATTGAGATTATTTGAATTAATTTAATTATTTTCAATTTGATTGGATAATAATTAAAATAAATTAAATTCATTTCAAATTGAGAAATTATTTGAATTAATTTGAATTATTTTCAATTTGATTGGATAATAATAAAAATAAATAATTTATTTCAAATTGAGAAATTCTTTGAATTAATTTGAATTATTTTCAATTTGATTGGATATAATTAAAATATTAAATTCATTTCAAATAGAAATTATTTGAATTAATTTGAATTATTTTCAATTTGATTGGATAATAATTAAAATAATTAAATTCATTCAAATTGAGAAATTATTTGAATTAATTTGAATTATTTTCAATTTGATTGGATAATAATAAAATAAATTAAATTCATTTCAAATTGAGAAATTATTTGAATTAATTTGAATTATTTTCAATTTGATTGGATAATAATTAAAATAAATTAAATTTATTTCAAATTGAGAATTTATTTGAATTAATTTGAATTATTTTCAATTTGATTGGATAATAATTAAAATAATTTAAATTCATTCAAATTGAGAAATTATTTGAATTAATTTGAATTATTTTCAATTTGATTGGATAATAATTAAAATAAATTAAATTTATTTAAATTGAGAAATTATTGAATTAATTGAATTATTTTCAATTTGATTGGATAATAATTAAAATAAATTAAATTTATTTCAAATTGAGAAATATTTGAATTAATTTGAATTATTTTCAATTTGATTGGATAATAATTAAAAATAATTAAATTCATTCAAATTGAGAAATTATTTGAATTAATTTGAATTATTTTCAATTTGATTGGATAATAATTAAAATAAATTAATTTATTTCAAATTGAGAAATTATTTGAATTAATTTGAATTATTTTCAATTTGATTGGATAATAATTAAATAAATTAATTCATTTCAAATTGAGAATTATTTGAATTAATTTGAATTATTTTCAATTTGATTGGATAATAATTAAAATAAATTAAATTTATTTCAAATTGAGAAATTTTTGAATAATTTTTGAATTATTTTCAATTTGATTGGATAATAATTAAAATAAATTAAATTCATTTCAAATTGAGAATTATTTGAATTAATTGAATTATTTTCAATTTGATTGGATATAATAAAAAAAATTAAATTTATTTCAAATTGAGAAATTATTGAATTATTTTGAATTATTTTCAATTTGATTGATAATAATTAAAATAAATTAAAATTATTTTCAAATTGAGAAATTATTTGAATTAATTTTTAATTATTTTCAATTTGATTGATAATAATAAAATAAATTAAATTCATTTCAAATTGAGAAATTATTTGAATTAATTTTAATTATTTTCAATTTGATTGGATAATAATAAAAAATATTAAATTCATTTCAAATTGAGAAATTATTTGAATTAATTTTAATTATTTTCAATTTGATTGGATAATAATTAAATAAATTAAATTCTATTCAAATTGAAAATTATTTGAATTAATTTTGAATTATTTTCAATTTGATTGGATAATAATAAAATAAATTAAATTTATTTCAAATTGAGAATTCTTTGAATTAATTTGAATTATTTTCAATTTGATTGGATAATTAAAATAAATTAAATTTATTTCAAATTGAGAAATTATTTGAATTAATTTGAATTATTTTCAAATTGATTGGATAATAATTAAATAATTTAAATTCTATTTCAAATTGAGAAATTATTTGAATTAATTTAATTATTTCAATTTGATTGGATAATAATTAAAATAAATTAAATTCTATTCAATTGAGAAATTATTTGATTAATTTGAATTATTTTCAATTTGATTGGATAATAATTAAATATAATTAAATTATTTCAAATTGAGAAATTCTTTGAATTAATTTGAATTATTTTCAATTTGATTGGATAATAATAAAATAAATTAAATTATTAAATTGAGAAATTATTTGAATTAATTTGAATTATTTTCATTTGATTGGATATAATTAAATAAATTAAATAAATTTATTTAAATTGAAAATTATTTGAATTAATTTGAATTATTTTCAATTTGATTGGATAATATTAAAATAAATTAAATTTATTTCAAATTGAGAAATTATTTGAATTAATTTGAATTATTTTCAATTTGATTGGATAATAATTAAAATAAATTAAATTATTTCAAATTGAGAAATTCTTTGAATTAATTTGAATTATTTTCAATTTGATTGGATAATAATTAAAATAAATTAAATTTATTTCAAATTGAGAAATTATTTGAATTAATTTGATTATTTTCAATTTGATTGGATAATAATTAAATAAAAATAAATTCATTTCAAATTGAGAATAATTTGAATTAATTTGAATTATTTTCAATTTGATTGGATAATAATTAAAATAAATTAAATTCATTTCAAATTGAGAAATTCTTTGAATAATTTTGAATTATTTTCAATTTGATTGGATAATAATAAAATAAATTAAATTCATTCAAATTGAGAATTATTTGAATTAATTTGAATTTTTCAATTTGATTGGATAATAATTAAAATAAATAAATTTTTCAAATTGAGAAATATTTTGAATTAATTTGAATTATTTTCATTTGATTGGATAATAATTAAATAAATTAAATTATTTCAAATTGAGAAATTATTTGAATTAATTTGAATTATTTTCAATTTGATTGATAATAATTAAAATAAATTAAATTCATATTCAAATTGAGAAATTCTTTGAATTAATTTTAATTATTTTCAATTTGATTGGATAATAATTAAAATAAATTAAATTCATTTCAAATTGAGAAATATTTGAATTAATTTGAATTATTTTCAATTTGATTGGATAATAATTAAATAAAATAAATTCATTTCAAATTGAGAAATAATTTGAATTAATTTGAATTATTTTTCAATTTGATTGGATAATAATTAAATAAATTAAATTTATTTCAAATTGAAAATTATTTGAATTTTTTGAATTATTTTCAATTTGATTGGATAATAATTAAAATAATTTAAATTCATTCAAATTGAGAAATTATTTGAATTAATTTGAATTATTTTAATTTGATTGGATAATAATTAAAATAATAAATTTATTCAAATTGAGAAATTATTTGAATTATTTTGAATTATTTTCAATTTGATTGGATAATAATTAAAATAAATTAAATTCATTTCAAATTGAGAAATTCTTTGAATTATTTTAATTATTTTCAATTTGATTGGATAATAATTAAAATAATTTAAATTCTATTCAAATTGAGAAATTATTTGAATTAATTTTAATTATTTTCAATTTGATTGGATAATAATAAAAATAAATTAAATTTATTTCAAATTGAGAAATTCTTTGAATTAATTTGAATTATTTTCAATTTGATTGGATAATAATAAAATAATTAATTTATTTTCAAATTGAGAAATTCTTTGAATTAATTTTAATTATTTTCAATTTGATTGGATAATAATTAAAATAAATTAAATTTATTTCAAATTGAGAAATATTTGAATTAATTTTAATTATTTTCAATTTGATTGGATAATAATTAAAATAATTTAATTCTATTCAAATTGAGAAATTATTTGAATTAATTTGAATTATTTTCAATTTGATTGGATAATAATATAAATAAATTAATTTATTTCAAATTGAGAAATTCTTTGAATTATTTTAATTATTTTCAATTTGATTGGATAATAATTAAAATAAATTAAATTTATTTCAAATTGAGAAATTCTTTGAATTATTTTAATTATTTTCAATTTGATTGGATAATAATTAAAATAATTTAAATTCTATTCAAATTGAGAATTATTTGAATTAATTTGAATTATTTTCAATTTGATTGGATAATAATAAAAATAAATTAAATTCATTTCAAATTGAGATATTTTTGAATTAATTTGAATTATTTTCAATTTGATTGGATAATAATTAAAATAAATTAAATTTATTCAAATTGAGAATTATTTGAATAATTTTAATTATTTTCAAATTGATTGGATAATAATTAAAATAATTAAATTCATTCAAATTGAGAAATTATTTGAATTAATTTGAATTATTTTCAATTTGATTGGATAATAATAAAATAAATTAAATTTATTTCAAATTGAGAAATTCTTTGAATTAATTTGATTATTTTCAATTTGATTGGATAATAATTAAAATAAATTAAAGTTATTTCAAATTGAGAAATTCTTTGAATTAATTTTAATTATTTTCAATTTGATTGGATAATAATTAAAAATAATTTAAATTCTATTGCAAATTAAGAAATTATTTGAATTAATTTTAATTATTTTCAATTTGATTGAATATAATTAAAATAATTAAATTTATTTCAAATTGAGAAATAATTTGAATTAATTTGAATTATTTTGAATTTGATTGGATAATAATTAAAATAAAAATAAATTCATTTCAAGTTGAGAAATAATTTTGAATTAATTTGAATTATTTTCAATTTGAGTTGAATAATAATTAAAAATAAATTAAATTATTTCAAATTGAGAAATTCTTTGAATAAGTTTGAATTATTTTCAATGTGATTGGATAATAATTAAAATAATTAAATTCGATTCAAATTGAGAAATTATTGAATTAATTTTGAATTATTTTTGAATTTGATTGGATATAATAAAAAATAATTAAATTTATTTCAAATTGAGAACTTCTTTGAATTATTTTGAATTATTTTCAATTTGATTGGATAATAATTAAAATAAATTAAAATTATTTCAAATTGAGAAATTCTTTGAATTAATTTTAATTATTTTCAATTTGATTGGATAATAATTAAAATAATTTAAATTCTATTCAAATTAAGAAATTATTTGAATTAATTTGAATTATTTTCAATTTGATTGGATAAGAATAAAAATAAATTAAATTTATTTCAAATTGAGATATTCTTTGAATTAATTTGAATTATTTTCAATTTGATTGGATAATAATAAAATAAATTAAATTTATTTCAAATTGAGATATTCTTTGAAATTAATTTTAATTATTTTCAATTTGATTTGGATATAATAAAAATAATTAAATTTATTTCAAATTGAGAAATTCTTTGAATTAATTTTAATTATTTTCAATTTGATTGGATAATAATTAAAATAATTTAAATTCTATTCAAATTGAGAAATTATTGAGATTAATTTGAATTATTTCAATTTGATTAGGATAATAATAAAAATAAATTAAATTTATTTCAAAATTGAGATATTCTTTGAATTAATTTGAATTATTTCAATTTGATTGAATAACAATAAAAATAAATTAAATTTATTTCAAATTGAGAAATTCTTTGAATTAATTTTAATTATTTTCAATTTGATTGGATAATAATTAAAATAATTTAAATTCTATTCTAATTGAGAAAGTATTTGAATTAATTTGAATTATTTTCAATTTGTATTGGATAATAATAAAAATAAATTAAATTTATTTCAAATTGAGATATTCTTTGAATTAATTTGAAATGATTTTCAATTTGATTGGATAATAATTAAAATAAATTAACTATATTTCAAATTGAGATAATCTTTGAATTAATTTGAATTATTTTCAATTTGATTATATAAAATTAAAAAATTAAATTCTATTCAAATTGGAGAAATTTCTTTTGATTAATTTAATTATTTTCAATTTGATTGGATAATACTAAATTAATTTAAATTCTATTCAAATTGAGAAATTATTTTGAATTAATTTGAATTATTTTCCAATTTGATTGGATAAGAATATAAATAAATTAAATTTATTTCAAATTGAGATAATTCTTTGAATTAATTTTGAATTATTTTTAATTTCGATTGGATAATATTAAAATAAATTAAATTTATTTCAAATTGAGATATTCCTTTGAATTAATTTGAATTATTTTCAATTTGATTGGATATAATTAAAATAATTTAAATTCTATTCAAATTGAAGAAATTATTTGAATTAATTTGATTATTTTCAATTTGATTGGATAATAATTAAAATAAATTAAATTTAATTTAAATTGAGAAAGTATTTGAATTAATTTGAATTATTATTTCAATTTGATTGGATAATAATTAAATAAATTAAATTTATTTCAAATTGAGAAATAATTTGAATTAATTTGAATTATTTTCAATTTGATTGGATATAATTAAAATAAAAATAAATTCATTTCAAATTGAGAAATTCTTTGAATTAATTTGAATTATTTTCAATTTGATTGGATATAATAATTAAATAATTTAAATTCTATTCAAATTGAGAAATTATTTGAATTAATTTGAATCTATGTTGAATTTGATTGGATAATAATTAAAATAAAATAATTCATTTCAAATTGACAAATTCGTTCGAATTAATTTGAATTATTTTCAATTTGATTGGATAATAATAAAATAAAAAATAAATTTATTTCAAATTTTAGAAATAATTTGAATTAATTTGAATTATTTTCAATTTGATTGAATAATAATTAAAACTAAATTAAATTTATTTCAAATTGAGAAATTCTTTGAATTAATTTGAATTATTTTCAATTTGATTGGATAATAATTAAAATAATTTAAATTCTATTCAAAGTGAGATATTCTTTGAATTATTTTTGAATTATTTTCAATTTGATTAGATAATAATAAAAATAAATTAATTTTATTTCAAATTGAGATATTCTTGAATTAATTTTAATTATTTTCAATTTGATTGGATAACAATAATAATAAATTCAAATTTATTTCAAATTGAGAAATTCTTTGAATTAATTTCTAATTATTTTCAATTTGATTGGATAATAATTAAAATAATTTAAATTCTATTCAAATTGAGAAATTATTTGAATTAATTGAATTATTTTCAATTTGATTGGATAAGAATAAAAATAAATTAAATTATTTCAAATTGAAGATATTCTTTGAATTAATTTGAATTATTTTCAATTTGATTGGATAATAATTAAAATAAATTAAATTATTTCAAATTGAGATACTTCCTTTAATTAATTTGAATTATTTTTCAATTGATTGATAATAATTAAAAAAATTTAAATTCTATTCAAATTGAGAATTCTTTGAATAATTTTAATTATTTTCAATTTGATTGGATAATAATTAAAATAATTTAAATTCTATTCAAATTGAGAAATTATTTGAATTAATTTGAATTATTTTCAATTTGATTGGATAAGAATATAAATAAATTAAATTTATTTCAAATTGAGAATATTATTTGAACTAATTTGAATTATTTTCAATTTGATTGGATAATATTAAAATAAATTTAAATTCTATTCAAATTGAGAAATTATTTGAATTAATTTGAATTATTTTCAATTTGATTGGATTAATAATTAAAATAATTTAAATTCTATTCAAATTGAGAAATTATTTGAATTAATTTTGAATTATTTCAATTGATTGGATAAGAATAAAAATAAATTAAATTATTTCAAATTAAGATATTCTTTGAATTAATTTGAATTATTTTCAATTTGATTGGATAATAATTAAAATAAATTAAATTTATTTCAAATTGAGATATTCTTTGAATTAATTTGATTATTTTCAAATTGATTGGATAATAATTAAAATAATTTAAATTCTATTAAATTGAGAAATTATTTGAATTAATTTGAATTATTTTCATTTGATTGGATAAGAGTATCAAATAAATTAAATTTATTTCAAATTGAGAATATTCTTTGAATTAATTTGAATTATTTCAATTGATTGGATAATAATTAAAATAAATTAAATTTATTTCAAATTGAGATATTCTTTGAATTAATTTGAATTATTTTCAATTTGATTGGATAATAATTAAAATAATTTAAATTCTATTAAAATTGAGAAATTATTTGAATTAATTTGAATTATTTTCAATTTGATTAGATAATAATTAAAATAAATTAAATTTAATTTAAATTGAGAAATAATTTGAATTAATTTGAATTATTTTCAATTTGATTGGATAATAATTAAAATAAATTAAATTTATTTCAAATTGAGAAATAATTTGAATTAATTTGAATTATTTTCAATTTGATTGGATAATAATTAAAATAAAAATAAATTCTATTCAAATTGAGAAATTCTTTGAATTAATTTTAATTATTTTCAATTTGATTGAATAATAATTAAAATAGATTAAATTTATTTCAAATTGAGAAATAATTTGAATTAATTTGAATTATTTTGAATTTGATTGGATAATAATTAAAATAAAAATAAATTCATTTCAAATTGAGAAATAATTTGAATTAATTTGAATTATTTTCAATTTGATTGAATAATAATTAAAATAAATTAAATTTATTTCAAATTGAGAAATTCTTTGAATAATTTTTGAATTATTTTCAATGTGATTGGATAATAATTAAAATAATTTAAATTCGATTCAAATTGAGAAATTATTTGAATTAATTTGAATTATTTTGAATTTGATTGGATAATAATAAAAATAAATTAAATTTATTTCAAATTGAGAAATTCTTTGAATTATTTTGAATTATTTTCAATTTGATTGGATAATAATTAAAATAAATTAAAATTATTTCAAATTGAGAAATTCTTTGAATTAATTTTAATTATTTTCAATTTGATTGGATAATAATAAAAATAAATTAAATTTATTTCAAATTGAGATATTCTTTGAATTAATTTTAATTATTTTCAATTTGATTGGATAACAATAAAAATAAATTAAATTTATTTCAAATTGAGAAATTCTTTGAATTAATTTTAATTATTTTCAATTTGATTGGATAATAATAAAAATAAATTAAATTTATTTCAAATTGAGATATTCTTTGAATTAATTTGAATTATTTTCAAATTGATTGGATAATAATTAAAATATTTTAAATTCTATTCAAATTGTGAAATTCTTTGAATTAATTTTAATTATTTTCAATTTGATTGGATAATAATTAAAATAATTTAAATTCTATTCAAATTGAGAAATTATTTGAATTAATTTGAATTATTTTCAATTTGATTAGATAATAATTAAAATAAATTAAATTTAATTTAAATTGAGAAATAATTTGAATTAATTTGAATTATTTTCAATTTGATTGGATAATAATTAAAATAAATTAAATTTATTTCAAATTGAGAAATAATTTGAATTAATTTGAATTATTTTCAATTTGATTGGATAATAATTAAAATAAAAATTAATTCTATTCAAATTGAGAAATTCTTTGAATTAATTTTAATTATTTTCAATTTGATTGAATAATAATTAAAATAAATTAAATTTATTTCAAATTGAGAAATAATTTGAATTAATTTGAATTATTTTGAATTTGATTGGATAATAATTAAAATAAAATAAATTCATTTCAATTGAGAATAATTTGAATTAAGTTGAATTATTTTCAATTTGATTGAATAATAATTAAAATAAATTAAATTTATTTCAAATTGAGAAATTCTTTGAATAATTTTTGAATTATTTTCAATGTGATTGGATAATAATTAAAATATTTAAATTCGATTCAATTGAGAAATTATTTGAATAATTTGAATTATTTTGAATTGATTGGATAATAATAAAAATAAATTAAATTTATTTCAAATGAGAAATTCTTTGAATTATTTTGAATTATTTTCAATTTTGATTGGATAATAATTAAAATAAATTAAAATTATTTCAAATTGAGAAATTCTTTGAATTAATTTTAATTATTTTCAATTTGATTGGATAATAATTAAAATAATTTAAATTCTATTCAAATTAAGAAATTCTTTGAATTAATTTTAATTATTTTCAATTTGATTGAATAATAATTAAAATAAATTAAATTTATTTCAAATTGAGAAATAATTTGAATTAATTTGAATTATTTTGAATTTGATTGGATAATAATTAAAATAAAAATAAATTCATTTCAAATTGAGAAATAATTTGAATTAATTTGAATTATTTTCAATTTGATTGAATAATAATTAAAATAAATTAAATTTATTTCAAATTGAGAAATTCTTTGAATAATTTTTGAATTATTTTCAATGTGATTGGATAATAATTAAAATAATTTAAATTCGATTCAAATTGAGAAATTATTTGAATTAATTTGAATTATTTTGAATTTGATTGGATAATAATAAAAATAAATTAAATTTATTTCAAATTGAGAAATTCTTTGAATTATTTTGAATTATTTTCAATTTGATTGGATAATAATTAAAATAAATTAAAATTATTTCAAATTGAGAAATTCTTTGAATTAATTTTAATTATTTTCAATTTGATTGGATAATAATTAAAATAATTTAAATTCTATTCAAATTAAGAAATTATTTGAATTAATTTGAATTATTTTCAATTTGATTGGATAAGAATAAAAATAAATTAAATTTATTTCAAATTGAGATATTCTTTGATTAATTTGAATTATTTTCAATTGATTGGATAATAATAAAATAAATTAAATTTATTTCAAATTGAGATATTCTTTGAATTAATTTTAATTATTTTCAATTTGATTGGATAATAATAAAAATAAATTAAATTTATTTCAAATTGAGAAATTCTTTGAATTAATTTTAATTATTTTCAATTTGATTGGATAATAATTAAAATAATTTAAATTCTATTCACATTGAAGAAATTATTTGAATTAATGTTGAATTATTTTCAATTTGATTGGATAAGAATATAAATAAATTAAATTTATTTCAAATTGAGATATTCTTTGAATTAATTTTAATTATTTTCAATTTGATTGAATAACAATAAAAATAAATTAAATTTATTTCAAATTGAGAAATTCTTTGAATTAATTTTAATTATTTTTCAATTTGATTGGATAATAATTAAAATAATTTAAATTCTATTCTAATTGAGAAATTATTTGAATTAATTGGAATTATTTTCAATTTGATTGGATAAGAATAAAAATAAATTAAATTCATTTCAAATTGAGAAATAATTTGAATTAATTTGAATTATTTTCAATTTGATTGAATAATAATTAAAAATAAATTAAATTTATTTCAAATTGAGAAATTCTTTGAATAATTTTGAATTATTTTCAATGTGATTGGATAATATTAAAATAATTTAAATTCTATTCAAATTGAGAAATTATTTGAATTAATTTGAATTATTTTCAATTTGATTGATAAGAATATAAATAAATTAAATTTATTTCAAATTGAGATATTCTTTGAATTAATTTTAATTATTTTCAATTTGATTGAATAACAATAAAATAAATTAAAATTTATTTCAAATTGAGAAATTCTTTGAATTAATTTTAATTATTTTCATTTGATTGGATCAATAATTAAAATAATTTAAATTCTATTCTAATTGAGAAAATTATTTGAATTAATTGGAATTATTTTCAATTTGATTGGATAGAGAATAAAAATAATTAAATTCATTTCAAATTGAGAAATAATTTGAATTAATTTGAATTATTTTCAATTTGATTGAATATAATTAAAATAAATTAAATTTATTTCAAATTGAGAAATTCCTTTGAATATTTTTGAATTATTTTCAATGTGATTGGATAATAAATTAAAATAATTTAAATTCGATTCAAATTGAGAAATTATTTGAATTTATTTGAATTATTTTGAATTTGATTGGATAATAATAAAAATAATTAAATTTATTTCAAATTGAGGAAATTCTTTGAATTATTTTGAATTATTTTCATTTGATTGGATAATAATTAAAATAAATTAAGTTATTTCAAATTGAGAAATTCTTTGAATTAATTTTAATATATTTTCAATTTGATTGGATAATAATTAAAAATAATTTAAATTCTTTCAATTAAGAACTTCTTTGAATTAATTTTAATTATTTTCAATTTGATTGATAATAATTAAAATAAGTAAAATTTATTTCAAATTGAGAAATTCTTTGAATAAGTTTTGAATTTTTCAATGTGATTGGATATAATTAAAATAATTTAAATTCGATTCAAAATTGAGAAATTATTTGAATTAATTTGAATTATTTTGAATTTGATTGGATAATAATAAAAATAAATTAAATTTATTTCAAATTGAGAAATTCTTTGAATTATTTTGAATTATTTTCAATTTGATTGGATAATAATTAAAATAAATTAAAATTATTTCAAATTGAGAAATTCTTTGAATTAATTTTAATTATTTTCAATTTGATTGGATAATAATTAAAATAATTTAAATTCTATTCAAATTAAGAAATTATTTGAATTAATTTGAATTATTTTCAATTTGATTGGATAAGAATAAAAATAAATTAAATTTATTTCAAATTGAGATATTCTTTGAATTAATTTGAATTATTTTCAATTTGATTGGATAATAATAATAAATAAATTAAATTATTTCAAAGTGAGATATTCTTTGAATTAATTTGAATTATTTTCAATTTGATTGGATAATAATAAAAATAAATTAAATTTATTTCAAATTGAGAAATTCTTTGAATTAATTTTAATTATTTTCAATTTGATTGGATAATAATTAAAATAATTTAAATTCTATTCAAATTGAGAAATTATTTGAATTAATTTGAATTATTTTCAATTTGATTAGGATAATAATAAAATAAATTAATTTATTTCAAAATTGAGATATTCTTGCATTAATTTGAATTATTTTCAATTTGATTGAATAACAATAAAAATAAATTAAATTTATTTCAAATTGAGAAATTCTTTGAATTAATTTTAATTATTTTCATTGATTGGATAATAATTAAAATAATTTAAATTCTATTCTAATTGAGAAATTATTTGAATTAATTTGAATTATTTTCAATTTGATTAGGATAAGAATAAAAATAAAATTAAATTTATTTCAATTGAGATATCTTTGAATTAATTTGAATATTTTCAATTTGATTGATAATAATTAAAATAAATTAAATATATTTCAAATTGAGATAATCTTTGAATTAATTTGAATTATTTTCAATTTGATTATATAAAAATTAAAAAAATTTAAATTCTATTCAAATTGAGAAATTCTTTGAATTAATTTTAATTATTTTCAATTTGATTGGATAATAACTAAATTAATTTAAATTCTATTCAAATTGAGAAATTATTTGAATTAATTTGAATTATTTTCAATTTGATTGGATAAGATATAAATAAATTAAATTTATTTCAAATTGAGATATTCTTTGAATTAATTTGAATTATTTTCAATTTGATTGGATAATAATTAAAATAAATTAAATTTATTTCAAATTGAGATATTCTTTGAATTAATTTGAATTATTTTCAATTTGATTGGATAATAATTAAAATTAATTTAAATTCTATTCAAATTGAGAAATTATTTGAATTAATTTGAATTATTTTCAATTTGATTGGATAATAATTAAAATAAATTAAATTTAATTTAAATTGAGAAATAATTTGAATTAATTTGAATTATTTTCAATTTGATTGGATAATAATTAAAATAAATTAAATTTATTTCAAATTGAGAAATAATTTGAATTAATTTGAATTATTTTCAATTTGATTGGATAATAATTAAAATAAAAATAAATTCATTTCAAATTGAGAAATTCTTTGAATTAATTTGAATTATTTTCAATTTGATTGGATAATAATTAAAATAATTTAAATTCTATTCAAATTGAGAAATTATTTGAATTAATTTGAATTATTTTGAATTTGATTGGATAATAATTAAAATAAAAATAAATTCATTTCAAATTGACAAATTCTTCGAATTAATTTGAATTATTTTCAATTTGATTGGATAATAATTAAAATAATTAAATTATTTCAAATTGAGAAATTATTTGAATTAATTTGAATTATTGTCAATTTGATTGGATAATAATAAAAATAAATTAAATTTATTTCAAATTGAGAAATTCTTTGAATTAATTTGAATTATTTTCATTTTGATTGGATAATAATTAAAATAATTTAAATTCTATTCAAATTGAGAAATTATTTGAATTAATTTTGAATTATTTTCAATTTGATTGGATAATAATAAAAATAAATTAAATTTATTTCAAATTGAGAATATTCTTATGAATTAATTTTAATTATTTTCAATTTGATTGGATAATAATTAAAATAAATTAAATTTATTTCAAATTGAGAATATTCTTGAATTAATTGAATTATTTTCAATTTGATTGGATAATAATTAAAATAATTTAATTCTATTCAAAGTGAGATAATTCTTTGAATTAATTTTGAATTATTTTCAATTTGATTGGATAATAATTAAAATAAATTAAATTTATTTCAAATTGAGAAATTCTTTGAATTAAATTTTAATTATTTTCAATTTGATTGGATAATAATTAAAATAATTTAAATTCTATTCAAATTGAGAAATTATTTGAATTAATTTGAATTATTTGCAATTTGATTAGATAATAATAAAAATAAAATTAATTTATTTCAAATTGAGATATTCTTTGAATTAATTTTAATTATTTTTCAATTTGATTGGATAACAATAATAATAAATTAAATTTATTCAAATTGAGAAAATTCTTTGAATTAATTTTAATTATTTTCAATTTGATTGGATAATAATTAAATAATTTAAATTCTATTCAAATTGAAGAAATTATTTGAATTATTTGATTATTTTTCAATTTGATTGGATAAGAATAAAAATAAATTAAATTTATTTCAAATTGAGATATTCTTTGAATTAATTTGAATTATTTTCAATTTGATTGAATAATAATTAAAATAAATTAAATTTATTTCAAATTGAGATATTCTTTTAATTAATTTGAATTATTTTCAATTTGATTGGATAATAATTAAAAAAATTTAAATTCTATTCAAATTGAGAAATTCTTTGAATTAATTTTAATTATTTTCAATTTGATTGGATAATAATTAAAATAATTTAAATTCTATTCAAATTGAGAAATTATTTGAATTAATTTGAATTATTTTCAATTTGATTGGATAAGAATATAAATAAATTAAATTTATTTCAAATTGAGATATTCTTTGAATTAATTTGAATTATTTTCAATTTGATTGGATAATAATTAAAATAAATTAAATTTATTTCAAATTGAGATATTATTTGAACTAATTTGAATTATTTTCAATTTGATTGGATAATAATTAAAATAATTTAAATTCTATTCAAATTGAGAAATTATTTGAATTAATTTGAATTATTTTCAATTTGATTGGATAATAATTAAAATAAATTAAATTTAATTTAAATTGAGAAATAATTTGAATTAATTTGAATTATTTTCAATTTGATTGGATAATAATTAAAATAAATTAAATTTATTTCAAATTGAGAAATAATTTGAATTAATTTGAATTATTTTCAATTTGATTGGATAATAATTAAAATAAAAATAAATTCATTTCAAATTGAGAAATTCTTTGAATTAATTTGAATTATTTTCAATTTGATTGGATAATAATTAAAATAAATTAAATTTATTTCAAATTGAGAAATAATTTGAATTAATTTGAATTATTTTGAATTTGATTGGATAATAATTAAAATAAAAATAAATTCATTTCAAATTGACAAATTCTTTGAATTAATTTGAATTATTTTCAATTTGATTGGATAATAATTAAAATAATTTAAATTCGATTCAAATTGAGAAATTATTTGAATTAATTTGAATTATTTTGAATTTGATTGGATAATAATAAAAATAAATTAAATTTATTTCAAATTGAGAAATTCTTTGAATTATTTTGAATTATTTTCAATTTGATTGGATAATAATTAAAATAAATTAAAATTATTTCAAATTGAGAAATTCTTTGAATTAATTTTAATTATTTTCAATTTGATTGGATAATAATTAAAATAATTTAAATTCTATTCAAATTGAGAAATTATTTGAATTAATTTGAATTATTTTCAATTTGATTGGATAATAATTAAAATAAATTAAATTTATTTCATATTGAGATATTCTTTGAATTAATTTGAATTATTTTCAATTTGATTGTATAATAATTAAAATAAATTAAATTCGATTCAAATTGAGAAATTATTTGAATTAATTTGAATTATTTTCAATTTGATTGGATAATAATCAAAATAAATTAAATTTAATTTAAATTGAGAAATAATTTGAATTAATTTGAATTATTTTCAATTTGATTGGATAATAATTAAAATAAATTAAATTTATTTCAAATTGAGAAATAATTTGAATTAATTTGAATTATTTTCAATTTGATTGGATAATAATTAAAATAAAAATAAATTCATTTCAAATTGAGAAATTCTTTGAATTAATTTGAATTATTTTCATTTTGATTGGATAATAATTAAAATAATTTAAATTCTATTCAAATTGAGAAATTATTTGAATTAATTTGAATTATTTTCAATTTGATTGGATAATAATTAAAATAAATTAAATTTATTTCAAATTGAGAAATAATTTGAATTAATTTGATTTATTTTCAATTTGATTGGATAATAATTAAAATAAATAAAATTTATATCAAATTGAAAAATTATTTGAAATAATTCTAATTATTTTCAATTTGATTGGATAATAAATAATTAAAAATAAATTCATTTCAAATTGAGAAATAATTTGAATTAATTTGAATTATTTTCAATTTGATTGGATAATAATTAAAATAAATTAAATTTATTTCAAATTGAGAAATAATTTGAATTAATTTGATTTATTTTCAATTTGATTGGATAATAATTAAAATAAATGAAATTTATCTCAAATTGAGAAATAATTTTAATTAATTTTTATTATTTTCAATTTGATTGGATAATAATTAAAATAAATTAAATTTATTTCAAATTGAGAAATAATTTGAATTAATTTGAATTATTTTTAATTTGATTGGATAATAATTAAAATAAATTAAAATTATTTCAAATTGAGAAATAATTTGAATTAATTTGAATTATTTTCAATTTGATTGGATAATAATTAAAATAATTTAAATTCTATTCAAATTGAGAAATTATTTGAATTAATTTGAATTATTTTGAATTTGATTGGATAATAATAAAAATAAATTAAATTTATTTCAAATTGAGAAATTCTTTGAATTAATTTGAATTATTTTCAATTTGATTGGATAATAATTAAAATAAATTAAATTTATTTCAAATTGAGAAATAATTTGAATTAATTTGATTTATTTTCAATTTGATTGGATAATAATTAAAATAAATGCAATTTATTTCAAATTGAGAAATAATTTGAATTAATTTGAATTATTTTTAATTTGATTGGATAATAATAAAAATAAATTAAATTTATTTCAAATTGAGAAATAATTTGAATTAATTTGAATTATTTTCAATTTGATTGGATAATAAATAAATAAAAATAAATTCATTTCAAATTGAGAAATAATTTGAATTAATTTGAATTATTTTTAATTTGATTAGATAATAATTAAAATAAATTAAATTTATTTCAAATTGAGAAAAAATTTGAAATGATTTGATTTATTTTCAATTTGATTGGATAATAATTAAAATAAATTAAATTTATATCAAATTGAAAAATTATTTGAAATATTTCTAATTATTTTCAATTTGATTGGATAATAATTAAAATAAATTTAATTTATATCAAATTGAAAAATTTTTTGAAATAATTCTAATTATTTTCAATTTGATTGGATAATAATTAAAATAAATTTAATTATTTCAAATTAAAAATTATTTGAAATAATTCTAATTATTTTCAATATGATTGGATAATGTAAAATAAAAATAAATTTATATCAAATTGAAAAATTATTTAAATTATTTATTTTTAATTTATTTTTAATCATTTTTAAATCATTTTTAAGTTATTAATCGTTTTTAAATCATTTTAAAGTTATTAATCCATTTAAAGTTTTTAAATCAAGTTATTTTAATCGTTTTTAAATCAATTTTATATCAAGTTATTTTTAATCGTTTTTAAATCATTTTTAAATCAAGTTATTTTTAATCGTTTTTAAATCATTTTTATATCGAGTTATTTTTAATCGTTTTTAAATCATTTTTATATCAAGTTATTTTTAATCGTTTTTAAATCATTTTTAAGTTATTAATCGTTTTTAAATCATTTTAAAGTTATTAATCAATTTAAAGTTTTTAATTCAAGTTATTTTTAATCGTTTTTAAATGATTTTTATATCAAGTTATGCCTGTAGCTCAACGGGAGTATAAACTTGCATAAGGGTCCAACTTTGCTCTTCGAGTAGTTTTCGACTTTCTATAATTGACTCGCCTCGTCATATACCCAACCTGGAGATTCATTTTTGTAGTTGTGAACTTTTTCAAGCGCAAACTAGGTTCTTTAGAGCTTGTTTACTTTTGCTTTCAGTTTGCCCACTTAAGCATTTTTATGCGAGGATTCGGTGCCTCAATTTTGTTATTTCAGACATATCGAGGTGAACTTAGATCTACTGGCCGAGTTCATTCTTATCCACAAGAAAATTATAATATAAGACCTACATGATAATATCCAACTAAAAAGGTGTTATTTTAATTTATTCAGTTTCGCGGTATGAATGTTAACACTTTTCATTATTGCCACTAGGGTAATTGCGGTAACTTTAGATACAATGGCGATTGTTTTGATTATTACTATGTTCATGGTCTCGACTAATCTTATTCATTATGTCTATTATCTCCCTGATTATTATTATTATTATGATATACAAATGTGATTTGACTGAGATTTTTTTGTATCTCGTACTGTCTAAATTATAATTTTTAAAATTTTTAGAGATTAACTCCTAAAACTTTCTGTTATAATAAGACTTTATTTTATGGACGAAATTCTAATTTTCTGCTACCTATTTATATAATTTTTCACCATTGCTGGCGTGATTTAAAATTTATTTATTTTTTTAAATTTATTCTTTTAGCTTAAACAGAAATTGATTATTAGCGCTTTCATTATTAAATGATAGACTTTTAATATTGTTTAACCAGAATATTATTTCCGGTCGTGACTATGAAAAATATTAATTTTTATTATTGTAGATTACTTTTTATATATAATATTAAAATCTCCAATGTAAGATTTTATATTTTTTGATAAATAAATATGCCCACACCATAAAATAAATATGTCCACATACACAAGGGGTAGATATGTTTGATTAAATTGAATAAAATATTCATAATGAATAACTACGTCCAATTACACATTTGTCAGAATTTGCCTGGGAGTTTGATGTTGAGGACTATATCTATGCCGCTTTTTCGCTATAGATGCTGACCCGGAATCTTGTCGACCCAGACCTATAATCACTCTTTAGGACGAACATATCTACTTTGATAATTAACACAATTTAACAAACATGTGAAGAGCTTAATATGTGCAGGATTCAAATTCTTATTAAGTTTTGAGTTGTTGCAAGGCTTGTGCCTCTCGTCCTCTGGCTATGTTTTGTTAACAAAATCAAGTTCATCCATTATGTTATTCGAGGTCTTCTGCAAAAGTGGCTTAAGTTTTGGTTATTTGGGATAGGATTTTCTGTTTTCTAAAAATCTATTTCTACTTTCTAAACAATTATTACAAATTTGAAATAAGAAAAGTAAATTAAGTAGATTTATTGAAAAAATGTACATAAATATAATAAAGAGATTGCACAAAGTTTAACGAATAGATTGACTCTTTAAAATAGAACCACTTGTTAAGGATTCTACCTTAACAATACAACTAGAAACTTCTCGAGTTTCCCATTTGACACCAGACGTGTCGATTGGACTGGCTTTCATTATTAATTGATATTTAACCGGTGAACATTTCTTTAAATCTAGCAATACATGGCAAGTGAAATAATCATCGTGCAACTTCACTATATTATCTACTACCAAGAGAGGTTTCCCATTATTCTCTACGATTTTTGAAGGTTGATTCAATACGAGTGAAATCTGAAAACAAATTAATTATTATAAATCCCTTTGAGATAAAGGAATAAATACAATATAAACTGTAATGCAACACTGAACAAAAATGTTGAGGAAATATTAAATAACAAAATGCGTAAAATAATTGGAGAAGTGAATGGATAAAAGTAAAAGGAATGCTGTTCTAGGAATTTGCAGGAGTAGTAGTAAGAAAGATTGAAAAATGAAAAGACAATAGTAAAACAGGACAAGGTCATTGGTTAATTACTTACTAATTTTAAGTACATCTTTAAAATGAAAAACAAAATTGTCTTATCTCGAAATAACACATGTATCACCAGGGAAGTCGGACTTTGTTGATAAAGCAATGACGAATTATCTATAAATCCTATTAGATGACAGAGTATAAAAGCAAAACGCAACTTGGAATAAGAAAGATGGATACAAAAACATTATCAGATGGGAGAAGCATTTTAGACAAATTATTAAAGTTATTTATGTTGAAGCTGGGAAAGCAATTAGATCGATTCTACCTATTGTCGAAATCAGAAGCATTAACCATTAATGACTTGGTTAGAAATTCCACGTCGTAATAATAGCATTATTCCTTCCGAAGGGTTGTAATAAGCACCCAATAGTCACTGTTGTAATATTGAATCGTTTTGTGTCGAAAATTAGTAATCAATAACGCAAATTATTGCGTAGTTCACAAAATGCCACTTGGTTTTTTGTTAATAGTTGCATCTATTTTACGCTTCTTTTTCTACGAGTTAATCCAATGTGATATTTTCTATGAAAACGTCTTTCAATAAGTATGCGTACAATTGTTTGACACGAGGTTGGGTTTATTGACGCAAATGGTCTTCATCAGCCATATTTAGCAATTATCACCTTAATAAGTGTCGATTTAAAAATTAAAAATATTTTATATTCTTCACTTTTAACCTGATTATATTTTGTTTAGACTTAACTATTTTCAGCTCTCTACACTGTTCCTTTCCTGAGTTGATTTCATAAAGTTTTGAAGTGATAAAACATGATTAATTAACGTAATAATTGTGTAGAAAAGTTCAGTATATAATTGTAGTAAAAAATCCTCTCAGTTATATTGTTGTTGTTAGAATATAGAAAACAACATCTATTTTCATTGACTTTGAACTTTAGCATCCTTTTGAAAAATAGGTAGTAAAATTTTCTTTTTTTTTCCATGCAAGCATCAAAAGAATGGATTAACTCAAAATTGCGTGTTCATTTGTAATTTGGATGGATATGGACAGAACCGAATGTATTTCGCGATGGTCTTTTAGTTCTGATTGAGTCCCAATAACGGATATGATTGCATGCGTCAGACATGGTGTACATGTGCAAATGGTGCAAAATATGTAAGATTAATGTGAATTGTATTTATATTTTTTTCTGATTTTGTGGAAATACAAGTTACGTCATTGGCATCATCTAAGGGCAATAGAAAATTATTATTATTTTACTAATAATTTATTCGATTATTTTCAATTTTTCACCTATTTAAATTCAAGACAATTTAATTTTAGTTGATGATTAGCTACCTATGATTAAAATTAACTAATTCTTGCTCCTACAAAAGGACCAACTTGCTGGCATCGGTAATTATATAGAACAGTCACACTCAACCTTTCTTCCTTTGTGGAACACCATATACGCCAATGCACATACGACATGTCTCTCATACAATTGGGGATGAGTGACTGTCGATTTTGAATTCAATTGCCATTATACAGCCCCGTTTTACATGGTAACAATTAAGAGTTCAAAAAAACGGTTTCATTTTCGATTTATTGTAAATATTTGTTACTATTATTTACTAAAGTTTGTTTCGGTAATTAGAAATTCATTCGTAGAATCAGGTGGTACACTAGTTGAGAATTATATATATCCAAGAATCTAAATGCCAGACAATCTTTTCATATAAATAAAATATGTGTCAACTTCAATTGAGAGCTATTTTACAGTACCTTCATAAATAGGATTAGTGGCGATTGATATAGATTACTATAGTATACTCGAATTTCATTTAGTTTTTAATCAAATAAAGTCATAATAAAAATGATTAATAAATTTAATTAGTAATTACCATTACTTAATTACGTAATGCTCCAACATTCATTTGTATGTTCATGTTCAACAGAAAGAATCGATAAAATTAACAATATCATTATTTCCTTTCAAATTATACATCAATATGTAACCCAGTGAGAACACCGATAAAAATATAAAGATCAGAAATTGATAATATCCTCTGATAAAGTCGAAATAGTTTACAATAGTGCCGAAAATTCGTGTTATATAAAATTATTGATCAAAGGTGTGAAATGAAGATAAAAGAAATAGAAAAGAGGAAATCATGATTATCGATAAATTTATAGGATGAAAATTATGGGTAAATATAAATAATAACACTAAAAATCGATAAATATTTAAAGAGAGAAAACGTACCGATATTTGAACACGATTAACGACTCGAACTGGTTGGCCGATTTTACAGTGCTGTTGAATAATTCCAAACACTTGCAATTTGTGACTCTGGTCTTGTTTCAATGGAATATCGACATTTGATTCATTAGGAACTGATTTTCCATTGAGAACAGCCATCAATCTGACCTCTGTGATTTGTAGTTTCTGGAACATAAACCGAGAAAATGGCACTCCTATTTTCACCGAGTTCGTTGCCAGAGTCATCAACAGTTTCATTTTATCAGCAATCAATTGATTATCATCAATCGTTGGGTGGTCTGTGCTGTTTTTGTAATTGATCGATATCTCTTCACATAAGCGCCGGACCCAATAATCCTGATGGCTGTTTTTCCCATCAAACGAATTGTCAACATAGGCGTTGTAATTCTGCAACGTCTGTAGAAACAGACTAGACAACTGTTTCAACCATTGCAACTGTTTGATTGTACTATCATCTGCATCGATACTCATGTTGATCAGATCAGTTATTTGATCGATATTCGATTTAAACAGGGATTTGTTCTCATTCAGTGCCGATAGTTTCATGGTTTTCGAATTGGATTTCAAGCCGTATTGATTGAGAGTGACAACGAGAATGTAGATTGCATTCAGAAACTGGCACCGAATCCTAATGTAATAATCCGGCCACCAGAGAGATGAGCCACTGCATTTGAATGAGTTTTTCGACTGGTAGAAATGCTTTTGTGCCGATAGAATTACATCGATCAATTTATTAGATTGGTTATCATTAAGAGACATGAGTATAGTTTCTGCCTCACTGATCTCAATTAAACCTCTGATCCAATAAATATAATGCGGAGATATGACAGAGGGTAAAACTATTTTATAAACTTTACTGGCAATTCTGTGCTGATTGTATCGATTGGCCATTCGACCGATTCGATACAACAGCCAATTGTCGGCTTCATATCGAACCAACCAATCGATTAGTTTCTCACTAATTTCTTCGGAAATCAACAACCCACCTTCACAATTAACCAATTGAAATACGAATGAACAGATCGCTAGATATTGATCTGATGAGCGCTGATAATTATTGGAATGAAGTAAATCGATAATCGCCACAGAACTCGGCAGGAACCGATTGACTTCATTTGGTAAATTATAGCAAAAGTTTGTCATAAATCTACAGAAAAGAGAAAATCCCCGATTTGAAATGTGCTTTCCGTCGGTTAATTCTTCCATTAAATAGGAGATGTTTTTCGTTAGAAATGGAGCGAACAGCTCAGGAAATTCATTTAATAGCTTTAAAATCGTGGAATTGCATTGGAAAATGTATTTGAATGAGTCGCAGTGAGGTTTCTGCCAGACATTTCCAGCATTGACATAATAGGTATTGAGAACATGTTCGGCCAATTCCACGTCTCGTGTAGCAGCCGATATTGACGCTAACAATTTGATTCCAAAATAATTTATTCGATAAACTACATCGTAGAAATCCGATTCGAGTAATGCTGCAGCAGACGCACATTCAATTATTAAAATTAAAATAGGATTCTTGGATTTTTCATGAGTAAATATTGATGCTGGGCATGAGGATTCAGCAAGGATTGACAATATTTCAATAATCTTACAATTGGCTACAAGATTTGTTTTCTTTATAGGATCTGATTTATTAAATAAATGACACAAAAATGAAATATGGCTTTCAGTCCAACTATGAGACATGCGTCTAGCAATAATAAGTTTGTTATTCAGAATAGCTAAAATTGCTGGTTCTCTTTCTTCTATTTGAATTTGTTCAATTAGAAGATCAATAAGATTTTGTGCATGAATGGCAGCTCGGGTTGTCAACATTGTAAGAGTGTCAACTATATTTATTACAAATTCCAAACTTCTATATCGATTCAGTAATATAATTAAACAATTTCTTGCCTCTTTAATAGTCTCAGCATTATGATGCAAATAACGTGCCAGTTTAATTAATTCGATTTTCAAGTTTAAATCAGTACTCAATGATTCCAGTTTCACACATAATTTTGGGCACAATCCACCAGCAAATTCTTTTGATATTGGAGCATAAGCATTACACGCTTCAATTGCAGCGTTCAATTCAATGTCATAATGAGAATCGAGACACAGCATAATCATATGATGAACTGATTTATTGGAATTAAAAATGGGGTGCAATATTCCCAATAATTTTAGACATAGAGATCGAGCGCATGGGTCGTTACTAACCATGACAAGACTTAAATTATTAATAATATCTTCAGAACATGTTAATTTTCCAATATGTTCTAAGCAAGTATTACAACTTTTTAAAACTATCAAACGCAAATAATTTGGTCCCCTATGAAAAGCTTCTATTATTTGAACAAAAATTGGACTAATTACAACTGGAAAAGGATATTTTTTAACTATATTTGGATATTCAGCTATTGCTTCACATTGTAATCCAAGATTTGGTGACTGCAAACCTACATATATTACTTATTATGTTAGTCGAACCAAAATATACCAGTGGTAATTTTCATTATAATATTATTAGCCTCATGTCCAATATTGGAATGTGAAACTTCCATTAAGTATATTTATAATTATTTGATCACAATAAAAGGATCTAGAACGTAAAAAATGTATATAGTAGTAATATAATTTAAATTCAAATTACTATTTTTTATAATATATTAAAACAAATCAAGTCATAGTTAAAACTTAAAGTCGTAAATTTTATTTAATTAGTAGTGTATCATTTATGAATTACTAAATTTTAACTTACACAAATTTTGCCAAAAAAATGAATTGAACGAAATAAATAACTTATTAATTTCTGATTAAAATCAATATTTTTTACAATAAAGAACTATTGAATGAAGATTTTGTATGAAATCTTCATCTTGTAAAAATATAAGTATTAAGAGTAAGACAATCATTGTATTTCATCATTATTATTCATGATGCTATCCATAATCATGTTTCTAATCATTTTACTTTGATCCGCCGAATTATCCAAATTTTCGGAGGTAGTAAGAAAAAAATTCCACTTTAAATAAAGTACAAGCTCTTCGTTCGCATCACCGGCCCTAAGTTACTCCCTAATGATTTCACTCATTTCTGTATTTTTGGACAGGTGGACAATTTTGCCATTTTACTTTCATCATTACTTGGATTATTGTTAATTTTCTTTTCGTATAACTATAGCTGATGGCCCAGCCAAAACATCCTCTAAAGCCCTGTTTTCGTGTTCGGATAAAAATTTTATTATCCGGACCCAACAGGAGAAAATCCGTTTAATAAAGATAAAGATAGGCAAGCTTAAGGAGAAAAGAAACCAGAAGGTGTTCTGTCTCGAACATTGTCGGGACAACCTTATAGAGAAGAGCCGAGCCCAACGTGTCTTGATAAAGGAACAATTGCAAGCCATGTATCAAGTGTATACCAAGAACAAGCTCGAGACTCAAATCAAAGAGCTACCATCGGTCGAAAAACAAACCTCTGCCCCTCGCATTACCTGTCGGAGAGCACAGTTGCTGCTAGTACTTCAGCCTGTGTGGGTTGCTCAATGTTGGTTTCAAGCTCTACAACACCAAAATCTCCATCTTTGAACACGATCACCAAACCGATTGTAATGGACTTGTGTGCCACCAGTCATCAAGCCAAAGCAGTGCCATCGCGACCAAAATGCAAACAGATTTCGCGCTCAGAGAGAACCAAAAGAAAACAGGTGAAACAAGCAGCTGCTCTAAGTCTCCCCTGGAGTAATCTGAACTTTCCTCTGACTAAACTACATATTTGACCTAAATTTACGCCGTTTGCATGATTATTTGTTTCCCAAAACCTTGGTCAATTTCAAAATAAACTATGTTTTCACTAAGTCCATGTAGATACAAAAGAGAAGCGACAAAACAACCTACTAAAACCCCGGCTGGAGGGACAAATTCAATTCCTTTTTGAAAAAGGTGAAGCGTATAAATCTATCAGAAGTGAAAATGTGTAAACCCTACTATAAAGTGACGGGTTAAGCAATGGTCGGGCTGGGCGGCCGCCCGGGGCCCACCGAAGCCCATATACAAATATTTTCTTCGTAAAATAATATACAAAAATAAAATAAGACAAATATATCACAAATACACAGTTTAAATTATATGATTTTTGTTTTTGTTTACATTTAATAAAGGGCATATTTTCCCAATATAGTTAATATTCAAATTTTATCTTTATAAATTATTAAAGCATTTCATTTTATTTACACGTTAAAAATCAAATTATATTTTATCGTAGAAATAGGAAGTCATATAAATTGGGGGCTGAGAAAAGAAAATAAATAAAATGTAGAGAAGAAATCAATAATCAACAAAGAGATTCTTTGTTGAAATTTATCTCTCTAATTCCAAATCAAGACACATCGCAATCTATAATTAAAGAAAATGTCCCATTGTTGGAACATCAAAAGTTTGAAAAAGATGCTGTGTCGAAACAAAACTTGAAGACTACATCACCAACCACAGGAGAGTAAATAATTGAATCTGAAGGAAAGAATAAAACTTTAAAGGCATTTGATGTGAAAGCATGTCGGTTAGATTTTATGGAAAATATTGCACTCTGGACAAATATTTTTACGGACGAAATGATAAAATTTGCAATACGTAATAAACCAAACAACGTTGGTAAATTTGAAAATTTGAAACATCTTTATACTGATGGCACTCAAACATATTACCGAGGTTTACATGAGAGCCATTTTTACCGACAAATTGCTGAGTCAAAAAATGAAATCAGAAATTGGCTTGTTTTTTCTAGGACATCTAAGTACGTATACTGCTACTCCTGTAAAATGTTTTCTAATTCGACCTCTAAGTTAATCGAAGGTTATCAGAATTAGCAACGTCTTACAAAAGCTTTATCTAGACACGAAGTTTCAAAGGAACATATAACTTCCATGTGCCAATTATACAGATGTTCTTCAGCATTACATCGAATAGATGCAAAATTAGTGCAGCAGACACTCAAAGAAGAGAATTATTGGAGGGATCTCTTACGTAAGATAGTATCGACAATAAAATTAATTGCAAGTTTCGGTATAGAATTTAGAGGACATGACTAAAGCCAATCTTCTAGTAGAAAAGGCAATTATTTAACGTGCTTGGAATATCTAAGTGAATATGACGAATTTTTAAAATTATCATTTGGAAACATATGGAAATTGTGGACCAGGAAATGTCAACTATTTATCTCATCAAATATGTGACGAGTTTATACAACTAATTAGCGACTCTGTTTTGTTTCAAATAATTGAAGAAGTAAAAGCTGAAAATTCTTACAGCATTATTGTAGACTCGACACCAGATATTTCCCATGTCGATCAATTGACTTTTATTTTTAGATATGTGCTGTCAGGTGGAGATATAAAAGAAAGATTCATTGGGTTTTTGCCTATTGAAAAGCACGATGCTGCATATTTAGAAGAACAGCTACTTTTAGAGTTAAAAAATATGCAGATTGATTTTAACGATAATGCTGCAAATATGTCTGGGAAGTACACAGGATTGCAAGGTCGCATTAAAAAACATAGCTCTGCAGTCGCCTATATTCCTTGTTCTACACATTCGTTAAACCTTGTTGGTAACCTTGCAGCTGAAAGCTGTGGTAGTGCAACTAGATATTTTTTATTCGTTCAAAATTTATTTACTTTCTTCATTGATTTGACTCATCGATGGAATTTTTTATTGAAAAATCTTCAAGATTGCCCTACAAAATTGACAGTAAAAAATGACTGATACAAGATGGTCTGCAAGAGTATACGCTGTTCTAGCTTTAAAATGTGGATACCATAAAATTAAGGAAGCATTGATTGATATAAGTGATTCAACAAATGAAAAAAGCTCACTGTAATTGAAGTGCAGTCGTTAATTTAAAATATGAGTAAATTTGAAACTCACTTGAAATTCACTTGAAAAAGGCAGTACCAAAAATTCGTGAGTATCAACAAACATCGATATATTACTGATTTATAGTCTTCAAACTCTCCTTTTAATAAATTCAATGGAAAAAATAATCAGTGGTAAAATTGGAAAAAAAGTTCTTATAAATTTGAAACAGTTTTGATCACGAATATTTGGAACATAATTATGCAAAGAATAAACCCTACCAGTAAATCTTTGCAATCAGCAGAGATCACCGTCTTTCAATGTGTATCTTTATTGAATTCACTTGAAAGTTTTATATAGACAATTTAGAAATGAATTTGAAACTGTTGAGAAAGAGGCCGAAATATACTATACAAGTAGTAAATTTGAAGAAGGAAAAACGAAGAAACGAAAAATGTGTTTTGATGAAAGAAGCGATAACGATCACGTACTTCCTGGAAAAGAAGATTTCATGTGCAATACATTTTATACAATTTGTGATCAGTTGATAACAGAATTTAGTCACAGGAAAAAAGCATATGAAGACATTTTGCAAAATTTTAAAATATTCTTCAATCTTTCTGTGCTAGAAAATGAAAAAAAGGAATGTATTAGTAACCTTAAAGAAATGTATGAGAAAGTTATCAATATATATGCCAATTCGAAAGTGAAGTGGAACAATTTATGTTTTTTATAAAAGAAGGAAATATATTCAAATGCTTCGACAGAACGATCTTTTTCCAGTCTAAAAAGAATAAAAAATTATGTAAGGAGGACCGGTTAAATTCGGTGACACTTTTATATAATGAATATGAATTGTTAAATAAAATCAACGGCGATCGCATAATTGATAAATTTGCAAAAGAAAAATCTCGACGAAAATATATATGAAAATAACTTTCAAAGTAAAAAAGATTTTTCTTCTTTTTTGTGTTAAAAACATCTCCCTCCACTTATGACGTTCATTCATACATCTATTGTGTTGATAATCTCTATATGTAAAAATATTTCGATTTTACAACCTCACATAACTAAAGAGTAATTGTGATATAAATGTAAATAAAAAATACTTTAAATTACAATCGTTATTATTATTATATAAATTATTATTTATTATATAAATCCCTTAATCATTAGTAAAAATAGAAACACCTAAAATGAAAAATCTCTACGTAGGTATTAGTATATTGGCGAATTTATCAACTTAAATTGGTTAAAAATTATAGAGGGTCCATTTAACTTTACAGCCCAAGGCACACAAGTAACTTAATCCATCACTGCTACTATATATTTCTTATGGATAAATGAAAGAAAAACATTATTTCTTTCTTGTATAATAGTTATACATAATTTTTTTTAATGGAATAGGATCAGTAGAACACAAGTTGACAAATTTTGTCAGTATTTTAATGTTTGATTTAGAAACAGAATATAAACTATAAATAAACTAAAATGATAACAAAACAAAACTTTTTTTAAACAATGACTTTTATTGTTATGTTAAAATCAAGTAAATTTTTATGATTATAAAATTCTTTATTTTACTGATTTTCCATATTAATCGTCAAAGCGTAATGACTTGGGGGAACTGATAGAACGGCACTAAATTATAATTTAATATAATAATAGTTATCTATAAAATAAATTAAATTATTTTCTTCAATAATAATTCGTGTTCATTCAATTGTTTAAATTCAGTATAATAATGCAATTTGTCGTATATATTTTCAAAAATTATATACTTCCTTGATATTTATTATTAATAATTTTTATTAATATAGTCGACTCTTCTGATGAAATTATTTTCATACTTGAAGCTTGGTTAATGCCAATAAAGTGATATGAAAACTTTCGAATTTGTCAAAAATAGGGCAGAAAATTGTAAAGTACAACATCATTTATTTTCAACCGAAACAATTTTTATTTTGCATATTATTATTTAAATAAAATTGAAAAATGGTCATTTATTTGTTTAATAGAGTAGGTACAGTAAAATGAGAAACTTTCAACTGAGAAATAAGACTCGATTTATGTCATTTCAAAATTTCCCTAATCACTTTGCATTGGTGGACATTTATATATTTTTTGGTTTCAACTATTTTCCTGTAGGAATTATTATTTATTGGATTCTTCGTGTTCAATAATTAAATACTGATAGACAGTGGTGTAATTTGAGATCAGATCCTACACGAGAACTTCCAAGGCCATCTTCCATAATTTAAAACAAAACACATTCAAAAATTATATTAGAGTTTATATTGTTTTTATCTATATAAATTATAACAGNGAATACCATGTAAGCATTTATGCTCAGTTATGCTCTTCCTAAGACAAGATCCTGTGCTATTTATTGAAGCGTATTTTACATCTTATAATTATTCCAGATTGTATTCTGAAAGTATAATTCCGTTATCAACAAAATCTTTACAAGCTCCATTTTTAAGAAGGGGAAGAGGAAGACCCCGGGTTGCAAGGATCAGAGCTTCAGTTGAAAATTAAATTTTCATCTTAATGTTTTCTTTACATTTATAATTAAAAATTGCTATTTTTCATGTTATTGAAAAAATTTTTGATGTTATTTTTTCCATTATTTGAAAAATGGATGTCATTTTTTCCATTTTTGAAAAATTGGGTGTTATTTTTTCCATTATCCCTTATTATTATTCTGTGCAACATTTGACATTCACATAATCATCGAGTAACATTTAATCATATTATTTTGCATACATTACAAATGTACAATTATATGATTATACTGTAATATAGTGACCATCAGCACCGGCCGAACGGCCAGGTGACCCATGCGTAAGCCAATTTCGTGGTCACTGACCCTATTAGCACTAGTTGACTTATTGCTATTTACGAACATTTTTTATTTTTTTAAAATATTATAATTTTAAAATTGTATTAAACCTTTAATAAATTTGTATAGCTCAAGCTTCTTGATTATATATTGTCATGATTAACATTATAATAACATTAATTTATTATTTAATTAATTATTCATCCACTCAAACCTAAATTTTTACTTGAACCTTGTTCAAATCAAAAGTTATTATTTATAATTTTTATTGGTTTGAATTTTATTATGTTAACTATTCATTTTGCCTACAGAGACAAATTTTTGTTGATATAAATTTAAATGGAAGATAAAATTAATGTTAGGATAAACGACCCTGACTAATCTCCGTAAAAACATTCGGAAAAATAGAACAAACACAAACTCAAAGTTACTATTTAGTTTAAAGGTTGACATAACAGAATATTTTTTATTATTCAATTATCATTGAATATCGAAAATCTCTGAGTTCACAATTTTGTCAGTTTTACTTTCTAGCACTTATCTAATGTATTCAGTTAACTGCTCAATTATTTTTATATTTCATTCTTTTGAATTCACATAATTTGAAAACATCTTTGTAAAAAATAAAATTTCTTACTACCCCAGTGAGACTGGGTAATCGATTTTACTGTAATTCTAAATTATTTATGTAAACAAAATAAATTTATATAAACATTACAAGCTTTGTGATACCCAGTGTAAATCCCAATAGTAGACTAGTTTCGAGCTTTTGGTTCTCATCAGTACTATTCAGGAGACGCGAATATTTCTCTTCGCGCCAGGTAAGTATACAATATTGCTGATTCAACTCTATTGCATACTTTCCCCGGTACACTGGAAATCACATCACTTGCAAATTAGCTAAATCACAGAAAAAATATCTGCAAACTTGTAAACATATCGTATGAAAAATCATATTCGCCTCTGGAGACACCGTCTATACACAGAAACTGTTTACAAGTGCATCTGTAAACCTTTAGCATTTTTAACTTGTAAATGGTGTAAAATATTTTTTTACGGATGTCTAACTTTAAAATAATGAAAAAATTACAAGCTTTGTGATACTCAGTGCAAATTTCAATAGTAGACTGGTTTCGAGCTTTTGGCTTATGTATTAAAAATTATGTATTAAAAATATGCAAGTACTTTATATATAAAATTACTGAGAAAATTATGAAAAGAAAGTTATCGAAATTCTGGCAAAAAGTGAACAAATAACTGAGTAAAAAAATTTAAGTTAAACAATGTAAAATATAAAATTTTAAAAATTTAAGCGCAAAAATTAAATTAATATTTTTCAGAGAATCAAATGTGAGTGGTTGTCACATAATGAGACAAATACGAATATAATCATATAAAATCGATGGGAGTCCCTATACAAAGTTATTAAAAAATACAGACTGATTAATTAATTGAAATCAATTATACAATCCAATGAGAAACAAAATCCACGAACTTGTCAGACGAAAGTAAAATTAATTTAACTTTTACTAAAATTTCAGTTTCTTTCAAGTCAAAAATTGAATTTAAAGAGCCGATGGATGAGGGGCTTCCTTTAATGAAGTGACAAAAAATGAAAAGCCTGCTAGCGTGGTTAAAACTATTGAAGAGAATTTTAAATCGAAGCGTGATTAAACGAGAGTTGGAAAGAATTAAAATGAACAGCACTTAGTGAAACTTAGCCAAATTTGCAGAGGTGGTTACTCATCGACCTACTTACTTATTTTATAAAGAAAAAGTGCAAATCGATTAAAACAAAGTATGTGTTTATGAGTGTGAATATAATTTGAATTAAAAAATTTTTGTGCTGTTTCTTTTAATTTGATATAAAAGGCACAAAAGTCAGCATTATCAACCGACAATCCATTAATAACCCAACATATATACATAGAAATAGATAGATATAATCAAGCATTACATGGGGAATATCTTTTATATTGTTTTCAAATATAAAACCTTTATATAAAGTTTATATAGAAATATAAATTTGAGACTTTTAAAAATGTGAAACTTGCGGAAAGTCCGAGAAAACCTTCAATCGGGAAAAGAGTTGGCTCTAACTTATATGAATTCATAAAAATTAAAACTTTATTTAGGATAATATTTTATATGAATGAAATTTACACTAGGCCGTCTATTTCATTGATTAGGTCTCTTCTTCTTTCAATGACAAATCCCAACGAATTTTCAGGTCTTCTCGGAGAATGAAGTATACATGGCGGTAAAATAAAAATCTAATATTTACATTATTTTTCTTTGAATTTTGACTATTTTTTTACTTCTCCTTCTTTAATTATTATATTCTTGAACTGATCGTTAATAACAATTTTCAAATTCATCTCTCCTTCACACATGTAAAATATCTAGAATTAATATTTAAATTTTGATAATTTTATTTAATATTTTACTCAATTTTTTTCATTTTCATAGGAACATAAATAAAAAAATTGTAATTTTTAATTTTACATAAATGAAATTACATAAGATTTTGATGTATAACAAATGATGATGGAAATAAGGGAATTAAAAATTTTAATAAATCAGCTTAGTTTATGTCTACTATCAGATTTCTAGTTTATTGTTATAATATTCTATTATTAAAATCAAATTATTAATAATGTTGAAGATCTGTATTTTAGTAGATAATATCCTTATTAACATAATAAGAGTCAGAAATGTTTTTATTCAATAATTTTCATATTAATGCTTGTACGACTTTAGATCAAAACTATATAATTGTCTCTTCTCATCTTAGACTAACACCCAACAATCAACATTGAAGAAGAAATCACTGAAGTCGCCAGTCTGATTCTTTTAAAATAATTTTTAAATCTTAAAATATGAATAATTAGATCAAATTTAATTGAGCAAACATTTAAAAATCTACAGGAAAAAAATAATTTTTATTAAAAAATTGAAAACTTTTTATAGAACCCTAAAGATTTAAAAAATTTAAATAATTTATTTTGAGTTATACAGTAAATTTGATTCCGAATTAAAATTTTTGAAAAAACTTTACTTTGATTTATTTAAACTAATGGGAAAATAGAAAATGAATTTTAAAAAGAAGATTAAAAAGCATTTGAAAATTGAAATATCAAGAAATAGACAAGAGTTATTTTCATAATCGAAAATTTTTTCATTTTATATAACATAATTTTCAGTAAAAAGCTTATATTATCATTTACTTGTTTATTATTATTGTTATTATTATGATTAGTTAAACAATTATTTGTTTACTAATAATGTAATCTTACTTCCTCTCCGTTTTCTATATGAAAATCATTTCTGGTATTTGGACCCTTTATAAAAAAGATAATGAGCTGATCGTTAAACCTCAAAAAATAAAAAAATGATGAAAGTTATTATTAATCCATAAAAAATAATTACATTATTTTGTTACATATTGGTGGTCTGAATGATTCTTTATTAATAAGCACCCACTCACAAGCATTTACATGAACCGCGTTTGCTTCTTCCATGAATAAACCTAATATTTAATATCTTCTAAGAATTTTATTTTATCCTAACAGGTAATGAAGAAAATCTTAGACCAATCTTAGATATATATGCGCAATAGCTTACTCGAAATGGCCTATTGGTAATTTTGTAGCAAGGCCGTCTCCGTGAGTATAAAGGTCAACCGATTATTATTACATCAGAATTGATGAAATGGTTAGGGTAAAATTGATCACTTGAACTTATTATTTTGGTTAAATATATCTTGAAAAATTAATTTTATGTGAAATTTATGATAAAGTGATTATAAATTGACACCGCATTTGTACCATCATATGATCCATACAAAAATAGATTTATGATATTAGGGTAGTGCAGATGTATTAAAAGTAGTGATTCAAGGAATGCAAGATAAATTTACCAATTAAGGTATTTAGAGACCTTAAATTTATTTTTCTGAAGGAAATAATTCTCAATAATTACCAATGAAAATTGAGCAAATTAGCCATTGGCTTATACATCAAGTTGGTTTACGCATCAACTTGTATTACACTATCCTCTCTCCCCCGATTTACGCGGTTCAACTTAATGTAGTCAAGAAAAATAACTTTTTTAAATACGCGAACTACACTACTCTCTCGGTGGATATACATTTCTCAATATAGACGATATGTCATTGGTGTCTACACGTATTCGTAATTCTCTCTGCTTTTGTCATTGTTGGGTTATAACTGATCTTGAGCCCAAGTGGTCGAAACGTGACTGAAAGACGTCGGAACATAACACGCAGACATAACCTCAAGTTGAGCTAAACTCAAACACGTTCAAACATCAATTAAACAAATAAATAGAATTCACTCAACACAAAAATAAACATATATGAAACAAAAGCAAGACGCATTACATGAAATCCACTCAAACACAACATAGATACGTGGCATAAGTAGAGATGAAGAGAGGTGAGAATGGAAATTAGAAAGTTTCCCACAAAATAACATCAGAAAATGAAGAAGGGATAATATATTTAAAAAAGAAGTGAATAAAAAACTAAAATATCCTATAAACAAATTAACTAAAAGATGAAAATTTAAAAAATAAATTAACAAAAAACTAACCTGAAATAGCATGAGAATTAAAATAAGTTGGAATTATTTAATAAAATCTCTGAAACAACATAGGATATTCCAGAAAACGTCCATATCCATCATGGCGGCAAAATTAATTAAAAAATAAATAAAATATAAAAATCAGAAAACAAAATAAATAATAAATTACAAAAAATCGCAATCAAAATTGATAAAAATTAAGATTCAAAATTAAGTAGAATTAAAATAATTCAAATTTGTTTTACTGAATCAATGCACGCTCACATACACACACACACCTAAATTAGGGTATACCACCCATACCTCGCTATACGGCATTTCGCTATTACGAAACTCTTCAATTAAGGCACGTTTTCGATTTACGACCTAAAATGTTTCACTATAACGGCAAACAAAACCTTTTTTCTATGTCGATATATCTACATGTTGCCAATCTTACGCAAGCACAATCTCAATGCGCACTCTTTTCTACACCAAACACCACTGAGATACGTTTTAAGAAAGTCTTAAAATTTACTTAAAATTAAATATTTTACCTGAAAGCCATTTCAAAATTGGCTAAAATAAATTTCAAGAAATGAAATTTATTAAATTGGTTAGTCAATTTAATTGATGTACACATCAACCACCACAATAGAAAATATATCTCAGCAGTGTTTGGTGTATTTCCTCTTGTTTACGAGCGTTATTCAGTGTGTGCTCATAAAGCGGCTGGTTTAGACTTGCCTGTGAGTGTTTTATGTACATATTTATTACTGATTGTTACACATTAACTGGAAAAGTTGGAAACGTAAGTACACATATAAGTACATATGTATGTATGTACAAATTAAAAATTTTTAATATGTATTTTTTTATTAAATATTTTTTTTTATACTAAATACCACCGAACCGAGATGCTGAAAATCAGTCAAGCTAGGAACGAAACCAGAAGTATTGTGTCGTAAAAGAGAAAATTTTGAAATTTCCAAGGCAATATGACTTGCAAAATCTAAAATTCAAACTATTCGCTATAAATATATTTACAATCTGCTGCACCTTTAAATGTCTCGAGATTAACACGCCAAAAAGACTGGAAAGAAAAAATGGAAAAACTATAGATTATATGGATTAAGGACAATAATAAACGGAGAATGCCAATGAGTCAAATGATTATCCAGGGAAAAGCTTTAAGTATTTTCGAAAATTTGAAGAATGGAGATATCGATGAATCTGCTAGAGATATCACATTCCAAGCAAGCCGAGGATGGTTTGAAAAATTGAAAAATAGATTTAATTTGCATAATTTCAGAATGAAAGGTGATGCAGCTAGCGCCGATGAGGCCACATCTAAGGAATATCCCAACATTTTAAAGGGAATTTTTGAAAGAGGTAATTATAAACCTGAACAAGTCTTTAACGTAGACGAAACAGGTCTTTATTGGAAGTAAATGCCTGATTCACGTACATTTCAAAAACCGAAAAAATCTGCACCTGGTTATAAGGTGTCTAAAGAACGATTAACTTTGCTACTTGGTGCAAATGCCGCGGGTGATTTTAAGCTAAAACCACTTTTAATATATTTGTCCAAAAATTAAGGCCTTTTAAAGGACTAAATAAAAACCTTACTCGTCATATGGAGATCCAACAAGAAAACTTGGATGACCAAAGCTACTTTTGAGGATTGGTTCAATAATCACTTTTGTAGAGAAATCAAAAAATATTTGCGAGAGAATAACTTAAGCAACACGGCTTTGCTAATTTTTGATAATGTACCAGGGCATCCTAATAATTTATCCGAACTATCTAAAGATGTCATGATTGAGTACCTTCCGAAAAATGCAACAGCTCTGATACAACTGATGGATCAGGGTGCAATAGGCACTTTTAAGGTCTATTACCTAAGCCGAACTTTCCGACAACTTATAAGGGAAACCACTGGTAAATCTATAATTAAAACATTTTGGAGAAACTATAACATCAAGGATGCTGTTGACAACATCAGTGAATCATGGAAGGAATTAAAATTAACTATAATGAACCATGTTTGGAAATGAATGTGTATGAATACGTATGAATGTGTATTAGAATAATTGATTTCTTATACGGCTTTTCGCTTTGCCGCCAAGTTTCTTGGAACGTATCTAGGCCGTAAAGCGAGGTATGGGTGTATATACCTACATATTTCAGTCACAATTTAACAGTTTGTGAATTTTGTCACAATCTTAATCTTATGTAGAACTTTTGTGTCCTGAAGTTTCATTATAAAAGTAAGTGTTGTATGTTTGGTGTTAAATTTGATACATTAAATAATAGTCAGAGATTTTAATTTCTGTTTTTGATTTTTCTGAAAAAAAAAACGGAATCACTTTTGCGGTCTAAAATTGCCCATTGTTTTTTCCGCCCACAGCCATTCCATCACGCTGCAAGTTAGCAAAATTGAACACATTTTGACTAACGAGAAGTGGAACAGTTCTACTGCGCCGTTTATTGGACAACTCCTTGTGCCCATTGTGGATGTTGGCATGTGAAGAGCGTAATGTTCTTACGCCCCATTGTCTACAACTGGAAAGCTCTCGCGTTACATGCTCTGCTGACAAAATGTAAGACCAGTACTTATGGAACGTCAAACGGCAAGGATAATTTATATAGAAGATCGAGAATTACGCCGGGCTTTTAGTTCGGTAGGGATTCGAAAGATCTCGTTCGTCACGCTAGAGTCCAGTGAGCCGTGTGGGACGGAAATCTTTTCATTTTATGATAACGTAATCGAACTATAGAGCATGCCGACCACATATCCAAAATCAACGTCCAAACTACTGAGTTCCATTCTACTATATAATAACCGAAGATGAATTAGTTAGGTATATTTTAACATCATGAAACTGAAATTGAATCCCCTAGTGAATATGTTGAACCATTATTATTCACCGAAAGAAATTTAAATGAAGCTCCACAACTGGCCAGAAAATTGGAAAACACAGTACTGAAAATTGATCCATATATGGAAGGTACTCTCGAATACCAAAGAGGTCTACAAAATACTTGAGCTCAGTATAAAGAAATATACAAAGAATTAAAAAAAACAATGAAAAATCACGGATTTAAAAAATATCTAATCAAGATAACAAAGATATTTCCGCAAATTGCGGAATTGAACTGATCAGATCTTCTGATGATCATGACAGAGATTTCGAACCAGTAATAAGGAAATGGTTAGAATGTTAGAAAACAGCAACGAAAGTGAGGATGAATAAATTTCTATTTAATGTTATAATAATATTTTGTTTTTAATAAAAACCATATGCTAAAAATACTTCATGACCATGTACCCTTTTCAATTTAGAAATTTTCTTTTTGAATAAATATTTTTAATATAACATACTGTGAAATTTTTTACGGGGATATTTTGGAACGCATCTTCAAATTTATTATGATTTCGATGTCTTCATTTACGCGGTTTTATTTAATGGAATTCGTATGAGTTTCTTGCTATTTTTACAAGGTGTTTGTGAAGAATGTATCTTCCGAGTATATCGTGGAAAATGTGTATAGAAAGTGTATTTCAGGAGAGTTTGGTGTATTTGTATGCATCGAATCGTTGGGATTCAATATCTCATGAATTTGTAGAGAAATCTTCGCGTCTCCTGCATAATACTGATGAGAGCCAAAAGCTCAAAACTAGTCTACTATTAGAACTTGCACTAGGTATCACAAAGCTTGCGTTGTTTTTAATGTATAAGACATCCGAAAATTTTTTTTATAATCTTCTCTATTAATAATAAAGTATAAAGTGATGACTTACTGGTAGCAATATTAATTAAATGTTAAACAGTTAAATGATAATATAAAATGATATATTTTAATCAATAAAATGAAAGAATTTTCAACTATAAAAATAGTCCTTTTCAATTTCCGGAAATTTTATTTCTTCTCTTTTTAAATGCTTTTGATCTTCTCTTTTATTTACTTTTTCCTACTTTTCATTGTTTTAACCAATGAGAAGTAAGAAAAAGGAAATACAAGAAGAGATCAAAAAGTATTAAGAAAATAGACGAAACCACATTCCAAAAAATTGACAAGGACTATCGTATAGTCGAAAATGTTTTCATTTGTATTAAATATATTATTTGCAGCAAAAGGCTTAAATTATCATTAAATTGTTTAAAAATTGTAATGATTATTGAACTTCCAATGGATTGTTCACCGGTTGCAAAAAAAAACTCAATACAATCAACATTATTTTAGGCATCCTGGGACCTCCCACTTTTTTCCACATTTCTTCGATGATTACTGATACCAATGTTTTTAAATTCCTTAAAATTTCTACCTCTAGTTCATTCATTTCCATTTCCCTCGACTTTTTACCGTCTTTCATTTCATACATCTTTCCTCTTACATCTTTATTACTTCGATTTAAAATATTTATTTCCTCGACCCATTAACACGTGAATACTCTTGCTAACCACTTATTAATAAATTATTTTTGAAGCGCTTACTGCTTTTGTTAATAATCATAGTCTATTACGTGTTGCTTAAATATAGAACTGAGAGTTCTTTTTTATATCAATTAATAAACTTGAATACATATTTGCATATAATTTTTATCAGTAAAATTTATTTTAGAATTAAATGTTTAATTCTGTCCTCAAAACGCCAAGTCATTTATTATATTAATTATTAATATTTCGATATTTTTAATGGGGCAATTTAAAAAATATTTTATATATTTAAAAAATACTTTAAAAAAATAGATTTTATATTTCAAAAAACAATTGAACAATTGCCATTGAGTGAAATAATTAAAAATTTACAAATAATGAAGTGTCTTGTTCAGTATTTCTTTTCCAAATTAAATTTAACATTCCAAGAGCAGCTCTTTCAAGGCCTTGACGTCGGTAATTTTCGGTTTTGAACACATTGAAATTTTTTCTAACACAGTAAGTCAATTTTCGGTCACATTCACACAGCGTCTGAAGTAGTTTCGAGTTTTTACCTAATAAAATTTTAATAAATATTGAAATTATACAAATTTTACGTATAAAATAAACTCAGAAACTTGGATATTTACTTTGAAATTCATTTTTTTATAAATGAAACAAAATATATTCTCGGTGACTGGAAGAAACGGGCTCCACAATCTCAAAAGGTTAAAGTCAAATACCATTTTTACAGCCTAAAGAGTTTTATTAGGAAAATTTTATTTATTAAAATATAATTTTGTTTAATTGAAATAACTTTTTAAATGGAATTCAAAGAAATTTCATGATCCCATCACAGTTAAATTCTCTAATTTTCTGGTCAAATTTTATAAATATTTAGAAAAAGCAATATTTAAATAAATAAATTATTTAAATAAATAAATATTTTTGTAGATGAAATTTATGAAATATGTGTTATTAATTTCCTATTTAATTGTGCTTTTATAATAGAATGCAATAGAATTGCAAGTTTTTATATATATTTTTGGTACCAATTTCGTAATTTCAAGCTAAATTTTTATTTATATTATGATTGGATGCAAATTAACAGAATGTGTGCATGTCATGTTTGTATGTTTTCACTCTCCAAAGTTTTCGAATTGACAAATTTTGACCATTTATATACAAACGACAATGAAATTTATTTAAATTATATTTTAGATTAATTTTAACCGTTAGTTATTTTAATGATATTTTAAAAGAGAAGTAAATTATTTAAATCAACATAAATTAAACAATATATTTTTAAATTATTAAATTAAATTATAAATGCTATAATTTTAAAAATAATATATTATATTAATTATAATTTTTAAAAAGAATAAAATGTTTTTATTAAATAAAAATCTTTTTATATAATTAATAAATTAATAAATTTGTTTAAAATTCCTAATTTACATAGTCATTATATCCTACCTGATGATGATAGGAAAACTGTCGAAATATATCGTGAAAAGAATATTTGATTGGCGTTTTCGTTTACGTAATGCAATAGTTACATTTTTATAATAGAGGGGGTTCGGAAACTATTCTTTGTAAAAAACTTTTAAAAATCTCATGCGGCATCTGATATTTTGTTACTTTAATTTTTGAATTTTCTCCTTCAATTCTTCATGAACAAAATAACGTTATGTTTACGCATAAATATTTAATGTTCCATTATTTTCAGTAAGCTTAGAAAAGGTAAATAAAGCAGTTTTGACAAAATATCTGAGGGAAAATTGAAGAAAATTGATATGCTTTTAAAAGAATCGTTTACAAACATCAGAGTCATTCATGCTGCATAAGGTTTTATGTGATCAATTTTTCTCGTTTTTTCTTTATCCAATTTTTTTCGAATAAGAATAGAAATTTATTATACAAAAAATGATTTCGGTGTTTTAAAATTTATATTTTGTTGGATCTTACGAAAATATTTCCTTGCCTATTTCTATATCTTCAGTATATTTATGTGATTATGTTTTTATTAATTATAGAAATACAAAAATCATACCACAGGATACAACCCCTTCATCAATGGACCAGGCATATATATATAATAATGGATTCTTTTTATACAAATTTTCCCAAGCAAGATAGCAGTTATCATGGTCTTTGCAACACCTGGAAATAAACATAAATTAATTATAATTGTAAAAATTGTAACTTACGAATCAATCTTATCAACTGGTGTCCCAGGCAAATTTCCTTTACCACAATATCTTCCATAACCCACCAATATTGATGGATTTCTATTCAATACCCCTTTGATCATATCATTGAACTCTATCAATGAGCCCAATGATAGAGTAAAACACAATAAAAAAGTTATAAGATTTAAATGGCAAAGCATTTTTCAAAAAATTTCAGTTATTATATCTGAGTTATATATCTAAAAAATTGTGTAGGGTTAGATTTGATAATGACCACGCAAATCTGTTGTAGATTTTTATCAAAATCTTCATAGTGATATTTCTGATAAACTGATTTTAATTATTTCTAAATAAATTAGACATTGATTTGTTCAGACTATTTGATTTATTATTTAATAAGATAACAAGATACATTTATATTTGAAAATTGCACATAACCTTTATTGATTTTACACTTTACAATCTCTGAAATTTTGTCAATACATTTTCAATATATTTACCTGATATATCTTCTTGACCCTATGAGAGACCACCTCAAGTAAGTTGACTAAACGAATCTGATACGACCCAAAAATATTTTTCTTTTCGCTTGATTTCTGTTTCGCTTTGGTTTCAATTTCTTCTATTCTTTCACTTTATTTATTTTATTTTGGTTTCAAGAAGAATGGAAATTTGCCTGAGTCGAGAGCTCCTTTTATAAGAAACTCACTTCATCAAAATCCCAATTAAAAGATCTCCTTAGAAGGAACCAATGCCAATTTGGTTTTTAATCTATTTCGCTTTGCATGTTGGCGATATACCTGTCAAACTTGGAGTTTTTAATTAATTTTTTTACACTTTATTAATTAATTAGTTTATATATTCTTTTCAATCGTTTTACCTGGAGACTTTTCATCAATTTTATATTACTATACTATGTGTTCGTCTCATCATTTGTTATACGCTCATATCTATTTCACCCGAAAGATATTGATTTCTTTTCCAATATTTTAATTAATTTTCCCACTTCAATTATTTTTTTGAATTTAATTACATCGAACTTTTTATTATTTTGCACACATGTTTCTGTGTATTTAACTTTAATTAATATTAATCCAGACAACCACAACAATATGAGAGAATTACAAAAAGATGGGAATGACTGACGAAGATGCAAGAAGTTGATTTATTCACGTCACAGAAATAGATTATCACTGAAATCTTTGATGTTAAGTCATATTGAAAATAAATAAAACGTGAAAAGTTAACAAAAAATAAAAGATCCTACTTAGAAACATAATTTCTTTTGAGAATTATAACCAATTAAATAAAATTCTAATTTAGTAATTAAGTAAGACTCTAGGTCAGTAAACTCATATCAAAATGACAAACACGTGTGGGTAAACGCCTATATAAAGGATAGCTAACTCCTCTCAAAGAATTAGTGAAAAGTAAATTTGTTTCGTATTAAAAGTTAGGGAAAGAAAATTAAAAGATTGAACTTTGAGGTTTGGAATTGTTTTTAAAAAGATTTTCTTCAAAGATTTTATGAAAGCTTACCAAAATCTTCAATTTAGGATATTTTTATTTTTACATTTTATTTGTTAATGAAATTAGATTTATGAATTCTAAAAAAACAGAAACAAACATTGAACATTCCATCTAGGTTGTGAAGTAGATTGAAAAGAATTTGTTCATTATTGAAAATTTTCATATAATTTAAAACTCGTCCCATCTTACCATTTGTTAGTTGTTTTATATCAAGAATTTCAATGTCTGATTTTAAGAATGATTATGAATATAAAGTCACCAGGCGTCCAGGATTTGACTTGTTTGTCCCTCATTGAAAAATGTCCCGGAATATGTTCCGCATTAGAAATGTAACACTTTTAACATTTTTATAGAAGAAAGCAGAGAAAAAAATGAAAGTGTTTTTAGTGATTCTTCTTCCCTTTGTTACTTCTTTTTTCCATAAAATCTATTGTTGTATAATAGAATATTGTACATTGTAAGTTGTGCACAATATGTGTTAAATAATTAGTATATAGTTTTTCTAAAAATGTAAATATGCTATTTACACAATCTTCTAGTGATGATTTGAAAATAGTGTTCTTATCATAGCATTTCATAGTATTCCATAGAATAGTATTCAATAATGTACACATTATTAGGGTGTCTTCATGCAAAGGGTAAGTGCAAAAATTAATTAAAAACTTATAAAACCCGAATATTCATATTGATCGCGTGAGTTAGTATGTTTGAATGCCAAATCATCAGAGGAGTCTAAAAATAATAACAATCATTTAGTGAGGGGTCCTTACAGAAAGTTATAATTAAATAACTAATTAATTAATCAGGTAATGAGAAGATCGAGTTAATGGAAAGCCCGTATCAATGGGAAACCCGAGCACTGTGGAAAACCCAATACATGAGCAGTGAGATAAGTCTGGGAAATTATTAAATGATCGGATTAATTTTAGATAAATCATCAAAGACAGGACCGAACAATTTGCTTAATATGGAGGCAGTTAGACCATAATTTCATTAATAATTGCTGAACGATAATTAAAATGTTTTCGAAGAGAGGGTATAGAAAGAAAGCCGTTGAGCAAATTACCTGTTTGGTTGAAGAGAAAAGAAAAATTATTTGAGACGAATCTTAAAACTAACCAAGCAGAGGTCAGTGAAAGAAACAAATTTTGAAATTAATCCAAATCACAATAGCGTTCCAGAGAAGCCGAGTGCATTAAAGTTAAGTTAAAATAAATTACTGAAAGATACCGTATATACTAACATATAAGTCGAGAAATTTACGTCAAATTTTCAAGTCAAAATAGCCACTTCGATTTATACGCGGGTCAAAAAACGTACAAATTAATTTTTAATGAAATCATTAGACCTTTTTTTATTTTTGTTACTTCGACTTATATGCGGGTTTCCAATTTAGGACTAAAAAACCTCTTAAAATTTATTCGACTTATACGCGAGTATATACGGTAAGTGAAAATCTTGTAACGAGTCGTAAATCGAGTATTCAAGAACAAATTTTATTTTGTGTTGAGTCTTAGTCATTTGAATTATAAAAGGGACACGAGGAGTCAGAAACTAACCGACTAACTAACATTGATAAATAATCCAACAAATTGCCTAAAACGTTCATAAGGACACTCAACCGAAGCCGTTCAATTATATGAAGGAGTCATGAAGAAATTTACAGTTATGAAAGAAGACAGAAAAGTCTTCGAGAAACCTTCAAATTTTGGAATGACACTATCCTTTACAAAAAAGGTAATGAATAAATTCTTGACGTTTTCAGGACAATTGATTGATTGGCAGCAAAGGTCTTAAGACGCGATTTATCAGAAGAGAAATAAAAAGAGAAATCAAGATGAAAATTATTTCCAATGTAAAGAAGAAATTAATTAACTATAAAGCCAATAAAAAACGTTATAAAAATGTGGTTCAAAATCGGGGAAGGTAATCAAATATTTCGATTTCTAAATCTTCCTAATTTCTAATTGATAAAAGATCACCACCAAACGTTCTTCTTGCTAATTTGTTATTAGCTTTACTCAATTTCAAATTTCACTTTTTTATCATCCCTATATTTTTTCATTCAATTCATGTTATTTTGCTACGTTAGAAAGTGTTTCAGTTGAAATCTGGTACAGCTGTTCATTTTTAGTTGCGTTTGCAAAGACTTAATGTTTCGTAGATATAACTAATATAATAGGATTTGATATAATAGGATGTTATATAAATAGGAGTCAAACATAAACATTGAGAGCTCGTGTATAATATATACTCAACCTCGTCGTTTATGAACGAGATCATGAAAGAAAAAATAGATATTTGATAAAATACAAATGATACTGCATTCATACTTATTCTATTTGTTGCATTAAACTCATATATCAAAGTAACGAATTATTTATTTTCTACAAAGGTTCTTTACACAATGTCATATAACCAAAATGTGTACAAAAAATACTTAATATCTCAAGCTAGACCATTATGAATGCAGCAGATCATAAGCTCGTACATTTAATAAAGTATTATGTTGGGTATACGGTAGTTGGTTAGTGATTATTTATCAGACAATAACTGATCTGATTTTGAGCGAGGTATTTAGTTACAATGTATTTAACAAAACTAATTTTCAACACACATCAGTGTTTCAAATGCTTATTACAACCCTCAAGGAATAGTTAGCACAACAATGACAATAATCTAAGAACACAACCACATGACTAATGACGGCAATGGACAATTCGCAAAATTGATTTGGTTGCTTTTAACTTGATTTGAGTTTCTCAACTACCTCGGAGTCATCAATTTATTACTTAAGTTTCTTCTAACTGTTTCCTGATTCTCAACACTTTATTTTACTCCCTTCGTAAATTCAAATTTCTCACAAATTTACTCCATTTTCGTCTCAAGTTTTCCCGTAGCAATTTTATATCGTCCCAAGTTTCCTCTCTTTCTGTTAATTTATGTTCAGTTTTTATACTTTTCTATCTGATAGCACTTATTGATAGTTCATTCATTTTTTCTTGTTCCATTGGCATTCTGTAATCTTTGACAGCTAGCGATATATATGTATTTTTAACAATCCAATTTTTCGGATTTCCCATGCCGTTTTCCCCCTGTCTTGAGTAAATTTTATTTCGCTAATTTTGTGCATGTACTTATTAATAAAGAATGACCTTCCTTTATTTAATTGTCTGCTTATATTGATTTTCTTCTGTTCCCCTCTCATTCTTCAACATCTCTCTTCTACTCTTGTTTTACTGGTATAAGTCAGAATAGTCGAATATGGAAGTCAAAAAAAGAGTCGACAGATCGTGAAAAATTAGCCGACTGCAAAACCCTAAAAATAACTGACATCCAACAAATGCCAAAAAATTAGTCGATGACTCCATATAAGAATCCCAAAAAAATCGTCGACAATTTAATTCAAATAATTTTGTGGAAAATATGTTAACTAATAAAAGTTAGTTATTATAAATTAGTAATGAGCAGCCAAGTTAATGGAAGAATATTCAAGTGATTTTGAATACAGCTTTCCTTCAGGGTTAGTTCAATTTTCCGAGCTCTTCAAGACAGTTATTGTCCAACCCCAGGGCCAGGGTCAAGGACAGGAAGAAGCACAAGACGAACCTCAATTAATTAAAATGAGAATATACCTTTCACAGTGATAGAATGTCTCAAGGGTGCCAAACTTTACCGTAACACGGAAAATAGGGCTTATGTTGTGTCTAAGATAACAGATACCAAAATCTATTTAAAGTGTAAGTTTTACACACAAAAATGCAATGGACGAGCCAAACCGGAGGATAGTTTATTGTATCAAACAAATGGTCATTGTATTATTTTTGACCCCTAAAGATTCGACTATTTTTTAGGATTTAATATTGTCGGCTATTTTTTGTACTACATTTTCGACGATTTTTCGGGTTTCCACATTGGCGACGATTTTTTCGGCTTCCATATTCGACTATTCTAACCCTCACCGTTTTACTGAGTTTCAGAAAATTCCCCAAATCATTTTAGGCCTATATTGATTATTTTTATTTTGTAATTTAGCTATCTTCAACAATTCCAACGGTAGAAATAATATTAATTCAACAAGTTTCCGCCAAGACAAATTCGAAAGAATTTGATATAAAAACTACCATCAAGAAATTGTAATAAAGTTTACTGTTTGTATGTAAAGTAATTAATTTCTATTTTACTTTTTTATTATCCATAAACGTTTTTTTGCGAAGTTAAAAAATTAATTAATAGAATTACTTAAAAATATTCTGTCTAGAAAATAACCAGAAATATTATATAACTAATTTATTATAGTAGAATAAGTTTATGAATATTAGTAATACTTAATAAAAAAAGAATACTTACAAAAAAACAGATACAATACGAAAATTATATAATAAATATTTTAGAGTTTTCAATTGTTAATTTCAATATTTTTCAGCTAAAAATAAATGTTAAATGTTATTACTTATTGTTATTAGTAGGTTATTTAAAATAACAAAAAAACATTTTTAAAGTGTAATTTAAACATTGCCATCATCATTTTATGCATCTAAAATATTTTTTTTACATTTGCTCGGTAAATATTTGATGACTCTTTCTTGTTGGAGATTCAGTTTCGGTAATTGTATATACTGGAGCCTTCTGTATTTTCATGAAATAACCAAATAAAGAAAAATAAATATAAATTCCAAATAGCGATTTTAGAATTTTTTAACGCCAAAGTAACAATAATGTTTGCATATCCCGTTATTTAAAATTTTTAAGTATGTTATTGACCGAAATTGGCTTGACTGAAACATGTGTTTGTTCTCAAAGAGTTTGTTGTGATAACATTCTGCACTTCCTTATTTTTAATAACCTACTTTATTTTCTACTCTCCCATAAATTTTTATAATATAAATTTTCTTTGTATCCTAATGATTGAAAAAAGATAAATCTAACCAAGTGTTTTATAAATGTATTCCGTCTAGGATTTATTCAATGCACCTTTTCTAAACTCTTTCATCGTACATAATTGGACTCCGTTTCAAACGCAATCATCACCAGATTCTCCTCATTATATCACCTATACTTTACCTTTCAAATTTATGATAATATAACTGGTCGAATAGTTGATTTACGAACCCACCTGAAAATATCAAAATTTCGATAGATATTTCATGCATCGAATCAAATAGGGAGAAAGAATAAACAAATAGAGAGTCGAGTGGAAATAAACAAAAATTCACAAATAGAGAATAGAAAGCAAATACAATCTGCGCATATAATACAATTTGAAAGCATTTTTACCAACAGATTCCGTGAAGCAAATAGTTTAGTCAGTTACAAATCCCGTCATTGGAAATTTTTACAAAACATTTCTACCAAGGATATCTTAAAAATAAATCACTCACAAACACACACATACTCGGAAAAATACAATGTTAGAAAAATCAATACAATTGTGTAATATTTACAATATTTCCTATTCACCAGAGATAATTGCGAGATTCCAGTTTGAAAAGAAATTACGTTAAAAAGATTTCCAACGTAACTTATCATTATTATTAAATTTAATTAAATCTGAACAATTTTTGATGAAATATAGGAATAAAGATATTATAAAATTTTTTGATCGTTTCTTAAAATAACTCTGATAACAATTGACCACAACCATTTTCGAAGGAACCAAATGAAAATCAACGGAACACTGAATGCGTACAATTTTATAACTGTTGATTCTTGTGGCAAATAACATTTGGAAATTTCGAAATCGTTAATTGATATCTTCATCTAGAATGAAATATCATTTATTTCCTTATTATGGAATGTTTTGAGAACTAGTTTACTTAAAAGACAAAATACAAGTAACCCTTGAACAACTTTGCGGTTTTGAAATTTTGAAATTTTTATCTTTTCATTTAATATTTCATTTAGTTTTTAATTATAAATCAATGTTTTCAATAGTAGGAGTATAAGATCAGGCGCGTACGCAGGATGAATCCATAGGGGGGTTTATATATATTATTTTTATATATATAGAGGGGGGGGTTATTTATATATATATATACAGGGCCGCCAAGAGGACTTTTGGGGCACGGGGATATACTTCTTGTGGGGGCCCCTGCCAAGAGCGTGAAAAAAAATTTCCCCCTCGGACTTTGGGCTATTTATAAATGAAGCGGGAAACCGAAAAATGTCCTAATTGTTATTGGAACAATGTATTCATCAGAAATTCTCTTACAAAAATGAAAACGTTTACAACTAAAATTACAAAAAAAGTACAAAAAACAAATTATTTTTTAGAATGTTGCTTTCCGAACCTTGCGCCTAGCAAACAAATTAATTACGTCTTGAAAATCAATTTTCTTAGCCATTTCAGATTCAATCGACAACATTCCTAAATCATTCAATCGGTGTTGTGACATTGTGGATCTCAAAACATCTTTTATCCTTTTTAAAACACTAAACGATCGTTCTGCTTCAGCAACGGTTACAGGGATCGTACAAAATAATCTTATTGCTATTATTATGTTGGGAAACAATACATCCAGTTTCATTTTTTAATGATGTTTAGTAACTCAATGGGCGAGAGAGATTTGTTTTGTATATTGGCATCAAGGAGGACGCACTACAAAAGGAGGAACATAGTTCCTACAAATTGAAATCATGATTTTTTCATAAAAAATGAAGTGATTTAAATCATGATAGATTTTTTCTCCGGGGCCCTGGGTATTTTCCCCATCAAACCCCCGTCTTGTCGGGCCTGTATATATTTATATATATCGGCATTCGGAATATTTCTTAAATTGTTTTAAGTTTATATATTTATTAATTATAGTTTTTTATATTGTTGTTGGAATCATGGGGGGGAGGTTAAACCCCCAGTAACCCCCCCCCCCTGCGTACGCCACTGTATAAGATGATAGTTTCTTGGTAGCAGTATAAATTAAATGTAAAACCAATAAATGATGTCTTTGTTGCAAAATATTAAATGAGAAAAGTTTCAATTATAATATAATACTTTTCAATCTGTCAGTATTTAGATAAAATGTTCAAATGCTTGCTGGTTTTCCTTTTTATATTAATTTTCTGCCATAATTATTAACTATTATGTATCTACATTGAACATTTCTTTAATATTAATATTAAAAATTTTTGACTGTAAGTTAATATTTATTTAATCCACCATAATGCAGATTTATCAAATCTATTAGTTGGTAATTATCATCCACAACACAGCTTTATTATCCATAAAAATAAAATAAAAAGCTCTCTGATTATATCAATGAAAAAGTAGCTATAACCCGTTAAAATGACGGCCTTTTTCACGTGTAAATTTCAGCTTTAGAACATTAGTTATTTTTATATTCAAAATAGAAAGATAGTAATCAATAACTAATAATTAATTAGTATTCATTTTAAACCTTTAAATAGGGTATAATTTATTGCATTTTTCAGATAGATTATAAATACATTTCAAATGAATAATATTGAATAATAAACCATATCAATATTTTCAATATAAAAAAAACTTAATATTATAATTACCGATTAAAAATAATATAATTTAAATTATTTCTACACATCTTACTTTGGTCGGTAAAAATTTTAAATTGCTGATGAGTCAAAAGAATTTTTCTCTAGATCAAGAAACGTAATTATTAAGTATTTACTAAAAATAATTAATTAAAAAGATAATTCCTATTTTTGGAAAGGGACATGAATTTTTTTTGTTTTCTTCAGAATAGGTTTCTTTTGTCTTAATTAATAAAAATAACGAGGATGAAAAGTCGGCTGAGACAGAAATATAGCATATAAAACTAAAATGATAGTAAAAACATCAAACAAAATAAGAATAATAATGAAAAAACAAGAAGTTGCATACGAGACACATACGAGGAAGAGTAAAACAAAACAATCGCTGAAAAAAGACGAAGTTGCAAAAAACGTCTCTGAATAAAGATGCCGAATGAAAGCGATTGATCAAACAATCGGGATCGAAACAATTTATTCATCCTATTAAAATATTTTATGTCATTATTTTTCAATAAAATTTTTCAATGTTTTTTTTATTTTTTACTTCGACTTATACCCGGGTTTCCAATTTAGGACTTAAAAACCTCTTAAAATTTCCACTTCGACTTATGCGAGAGTATTTACGGTAGTTGTAATTTTCATGGTAATTATTAATGTAACTCAATTGTAATCATGAATTAAACAGTACTAATTCCCTTTTTTCTTATTTCTCAATATAAAGGTGTACTGAAGATGAAATGCAAGCCAATTGATCATAATTTTAGTTTGAACTAGTTAAATGTCTTATTTTTATGCTTTTTATACAGCCGAATTGAATGGTATGCTAGTCAAGGGCAAAGGGGACTAGCTGCTCTCTTATCTTGGGGAATCGGTACTAAGTTCAATACTGGTCAGCTGAGATTCAGTGAGAGCTCGTAGGGGCCGCCTGGGTCAATCGCTGGTTTTAAAATCGCAAGATCTACAATATAATCTAATAGTTAAAATCGATTAGTTAAATAAGAGAATAAATTCATGGGGAGAAGGCAAATACATGTATCATATCGAACTTGAGACAGCTTTAGGTAACAGCGAGCACGACAAGTCAGCTTCCGAAACGTCCAACCACGTCCCGATCAGAAAGAACGAGAAAACGAATGAGACAAACCGAAGCAGACGCACGTCTAGTGTCCACCAATGAGACACCCAAAGGCATTCGAGTCCACCCCCTTTGTGTAGCTACCTTGGAACGAAACGGTCGTAACAGATTTCGACTTAGATGATCTACTGACCGAAGCTGAATCAGGGAGCTTCTGGACAGAATCAAAGTAATCACGTGAACTACTATGTATCCAATTTTTCGTTTTCTCTAATTGTTGTATAATAAACTTTATTAGTCATTCGAGCTATCGTTGGGAAATGAGTGTGTTATTGTTTCGAAATCCGTCAGAATGTTTTAGATAATTTCCTAATGCCCAGTAACTTACGACTCGAATGAATCACCTATTGATTTGATGCTAGATATACAGCCTCGTCGGACCAAACGGACGTAAGTCCTTCTAACAGCAGTCATGAACCTGTAGGGAAGACCGTAGAGGAGTAGTCTTAAATCCAGGGCTCTGAGAACACGCCAATCAGTGAAAATAATTAGTAATGTGAAACTAAATCGGTTACAAGAAAGAGGCTCTAGTAAAATTCATATACTATGATTTATTTCATAGATGAATGTTGAAAAGAAAATTTTCAAAATTCAATTGTTCAAAAAATTAAAATATTTAATATTAAATTGAAAGAAATTTAAAAGAAAGAATTACCATTTCTAATAATTTAGAATTTGGAAAAATTTAATAAAATGTCAAAAACAGAATCTAAATGCCAATCTTGAATACCAATTACTTGTTAATATAATGTGCCGCGTTGATCTGTTAACTCGTAGAACTTTAGGACGCTTAAACGAGACCAATGTGAACAATTTAGAGACAATACGGAAATTTCGAAAAACTTATTCAATAGGAAATTTTACTGTGTAGGTACAATTCTTTATGGGGTTAAAGTTATGGGTAGGGTTAGGGTAATTTAGAGACATTACGGAAATTTCGAAAAACTTCGATAGAATAATTTATTGTGTAGGCACGATTTTTTATTAGAATTATTGTATTTTTACACAGTTTAAAAATTCAATCAACAATTCAAGAGATTTTACATAAAATTATGTACAATTTTAAAAAAATGAAAATTCTAGGAATTTTCGAATTCTATTAAATACAAATGTTATTAAACAACAAGGACAATAATTTTATCAATGAAATTAGTGAATAATTGAGTAATAATAGATAGAGGAAAATTTATTAAATAAACAGTAATTTACCAATGCCAATAAATTTTCACTGGCCAATATTGAAGGGAATAACAAGAACTAAACAGAATTCAGTGTAATAATGCATAGAAATTACGTGGGATAAATGTCCAATTTACAAATAGAATTTTAATATTTTTGTCGGGTTTTTCACTCAATATAGTCTTAAATTAATAATTCAATGTAGTCTATTTCTTTTTCAATATACACAAATAAATACAACATACTAAATAATAATTTTACTATAAACTTCTTACATCCAAAAGGATTCTGAAATTTAACTCATATTTTTTCTATGAATCTATAAGGGAAAAAATCGATTTCTTGACTTAGGTACCTCTTCAACTTTTCTTCGTCATCAGGCCTTATATGCATCTCATTAATTGTCCAATTTGAAAATGTATTTTTGATTGAATTTAGAAATGGCGAGAATGATGGAAAAATTAAATGCTTAAATCTTGTATTTTCTACCAAACTAACTCCACGACAATGATGATATTTTAGGTAGTCCAAAACAAAATTACCAGTTTCGATAATTTTAGCTCTCAAGTTGTCAAAAAAAAATTCCTTAAAAATTTAGAAAATCTAACCATGTTGTAAAGTGTTCTTGTTACAACCTTAAACTATTCCCCGTCCACTGACATGTCAGTGCAAATAAAAAGATTTCGAAGTATTATTGATGAAACCCGCTTAATTACTTCTTTATCAACCAATGATCTTCCTTGAACTTTTCTATAGAAAGAGAAAATCCTACTTCATCAATGAAAAAGAAGGACTCATGGAAATTCAGTTGGAAGGATTGTAAAATTCAAAGCATAATTATATTGGTTTCTTTATTGCTTGCTATTAGCAAAAATATGATGCTTTCAAACTATAATTGAGTACAAGACATGCTCTATGTATTTTGAAAAGCTCACCACACACTCAATTTGTTCCATGATCTCATTTTAAGTTCATTCAAATTTATAATACAATCATCCTTTAAAAATGATTGAATGAGAATTTTTATCGGTTGAGTAAATTTAGTATTTCTTGAACATTATCATGAGCTTCGTAACACTACACCGAGACACATATATCTCTTAATCATGTTATTAGTGGATGTTCTATAAATGGTTTGCAGAAGACTCTAATTCACTTTAATCGTTTTACCATCTAGATAGCAACGAATTTCTTGCCATTTGATATTTTAAATATGAATACATTGAATAATAAAATAATTATATTGAATAATAAATTTATACTAATTATTAATTTATGACTTTATTGAATGAAAAATAGATAATGACTGAAAAATGAGTAAATTACACAAATAAAATACACGAATATCTTTTCCGGACTGAAAATATTTCTTCTCACTAAAGATAAAAGAAAATATTTCGAAAATTCCATAATTGAAGTTAGTAAAATTTTTAATTTGTGCCTTATTCAGAGCATAATAAACACAATAAAATAAAATTTGAGAATTTTCTCAACGGAATGCAAATGACAAACTAACAACATACTAAACAATAAAGTTGCGATTTCATTCTGAAACTAAAATTAGATAAAAAAATTTTTCTTAGTAATAGTAAATAAGACTTCAATAGTAAAAACGGAAAACTAAACAAAATATGTTCTTAAATAAATAATATCGATTTTTACTAAAAACATTTTATTTAAAACATTTTCAACACTGCCTTTATCGTATGATCGTATAAAAATTTAACTTTTGGCAAATTTAAAGAAATAAATTCCTAAGAAAAGTTAATAATTTTTTTAATTTATAAAAAATTCAAAAAAATTTATCCAATTCAATTTTTAAATAAACTGAATTAATAATTAAAATATTAAAATTAATTAGTAAAATCGTTAATTTTTTTCACCATTTTTATATAAAATATTTCGACTCCAATACGAATCTTTTTCTCTTTTTTTTGGTTCTTGCTTTTCACTTGATATGATTACAATAAAATTTAATAAAAAATTGGATGTATTTTTATTAATACAAAATCAATAATAAATTAAACCTCAGTTTATGACGGAGGTTTATAAAATATGTAATACCAACGATCACTTTTAATATATAAATTTCATTTTTCTTAAAGGTCAACTGTCATTTATAAAGATCAATTTATTAATTATAATAACTGTTAAATATCTAAACAATCATTTATTAAATGAAAAGATCGGAAGTTTTAAATTTCAAATCAATCTTTTAATGGTAAAAAGTAGCGATCAAAAATATTTTTAGAAGATCAGTTAATTTAGCACCTAATAATAAATAATAATAATAATAATAATAATAATAATAATAATAATAATAATAATATAATAATAATAATAATAATAATAATAATATAATAATAATAATAATAATAATAATAATAATAAATAATAATAATAATTATTATAATAAATAATAAATAATAATAATAATAATAATAATAATAATAATAATAATAATAATAATAATAATAATAATAATAATAAATAATAATAATAATAAATAATAATAATAATTATTATAATAAATAATAAATAATAATAATAATAATAATAATAATAATAATAATAAATAATAATAATTATTATAATAAATAATAAATAATAATAATAATAATAATAATAATAATAATAATAATAATAATAATAATAATAATAATAATAATAATAATAATAATAATAATAATAATAATAATAATAATTAAAGATAATAATAATAATAATAATAATAATAATTAAAGATAAAGATAATAATAATAATAAAAATAATAAGATGAGTATGAATACGAATAAGAAGAGGGAAAAGAGGAACAACAACAACAATTAACGAACTGTTATCGAGATGCTTGGTCATTCAAACGGTTAATGTTTATAAATCTTTACTATTTGCCAAATTATGAAATGTTTTGATTTATATTCTTCCGTATCTTGGATGCTAATTATTTTCTTTCTTTTTTTGAACATTTTGTGAATACCGATAATTCAAAAGATATAAATTAATTTTGTTTTAATAAAATTTTAAAAATTTGTCCCAAAAAAAGACTAACCAATATAAAACTAGGACTGTTTAAGTTTCTCCATGAGAAGCTGGCAACATTATATTCTGGAATAATAGTGTCCTTATTAGGTGTATGATCAACGCGACATGAGTAATGAGTGTGCCCCGAGAATATTAATCTCGGTTCCAGTTTATCTAATATCTGAAAAATTAAAAATTAAAGCTAAATTAATTTGAAAAATGATATTTTTACAAAATACGGAATTTTTAGTAAATGTTTTATTATGTTTCAATATAATCCTTAATACCAATTTATTAATAATATTCAAAACGTTCTTATACAAATAATTTTTTATAATCACCTTTAAGGAGTTTTGATAAATTATGTAAAGACAAAAATAACACTTTTTGACCCCGTATCCCCTTTTAACAGACCATAATATAAATGTTACCATCTATCAACGTTTGCGTAACATTACTAAATTTTCCTGGAACTTCCATAACGTTTTATTTTATTTCAAATAATTATTCATTCTCCTATAGACACTAAAAATATTTATCCTCCAAAATCGATGCATTACTTAAATTCAAATGATTTCCATCAATCGTTTACAAGTCTCCAATCCCACATATTCTTCAGCGATAACCACTCTTTTGGTTTCGAAGAATTCTTTTAGGTTGGATTCTTGTTTTTTGACATTCCTTTTCTTAAGAATGAACTTTGTGATGATTATTGAGCAATGTGGGTGATGCAAAATAAATATCTCATTTTAAACAAGTCAGTGTTTTTATTTTGTCTTATAAACTAAGACAATGGTGATCATTCTTTTTCTATTGTTACCATATGCATCAAAGACGAATATCTAAAAGGTAACGGACGAGGTAGAAAATGAGATTTGAGCCCTTTTGGAAAACTTCCTCAAAACGGATCACGGGTAACTGTTTCAAAATCATAAATAACCACATTTGAAAAAAACTTGGCATTACGCTACTCTTGCGAATATGAAATTCATATTTCAAGTCAGTGTCAATCGTTGTTTCATTCGAATCAGGATGTCCAAAATTATTACGAGGAAGAATTATTTCCAGAGAGTAGGATTTTCGATTTTCGACTGGTTTGAAAACACTTTAATGAGGTGCATTTTTGACAATAAATATTGCATTAAAACTTTCAATAAAATGATGAATAGCCATGTCAAGTATCTTTTAATACACTAAATTTTCATCAACATCACAATTGACTAAAATTATCACGGCAGTCACCTGAAGTCCATTTATATGTGGGGCAAAAAGTGATTTTAAGCTTACATAGATGAAGTGTGATCGCAATTCGTCGGGAAATAACACACAGACACAAAAGTAAGTAAAGTTAAACTGAAAACACGTCTAAACACCAAGTAATTAAAACTAAAAGAATTTACACAACATTAAAATGCTAAACACAAAAGTAAAGTAAAAATGAAACAAAAGCAAGAAGTATGACACGAAAACTAACTCAAACATAACAGAAGTAAGCCAATTTGAATTAATGGTGATAAGAGAAAGTATGGATAGATATTAGGAAGATTTTCAAAAAATATCATCAGAAAATAAATTAAGAATAAAAATCATAATAGAAATGAAGAGAAAACTAGAAAATTCTATAAAGATGGCAAAATCCATCATGTCCGCTAAGTAGCTAGTTGACATTAACTAAAAGATAAAAATTAAATTAGCAATAAACTAACATGAAATAAAATAAAAATTAAAATAAATACTTAATAAAATCATTAAAATAGCATAGAATATTCTAGAAAACGCCCATATCCATCATGGTGGCGAAATTAATTAAAGATAAATGAAATATAAGAATTAGAAAACTTCGATGAAGTGCATTTGTGTCAGTAAATATTGCATTAAAACTTTCAATTTCAAGTATCTTTTAATACCGTGGATTTTCGTCAAGATAACAATTGACTAAAATTATCACGACAGGCTTTCGAAGTCAATTTATATCATACAACGATGCTTTTAAAATTTAAACTGACCTAGCTTAAAAGGTAATTCGAAGACTTGTATGTGAGTAAACTGTAGGTTTTGAATGTTGTCCAGCGCGAACAGAAATGTATGTCAGCATAATTTTTCGTTCCATATCCCTGATTTAATACAGAGTGCAGCATAACCAAATGGTGTGAGTTTATGCTTCTCAGCAATTACCCAATCATGATAAGGAAGTCTTACACGATCCTCCATATTCATAAAAAATGGAGTTTGTCAATTTGCTGCTGGAATTTCGAAACTTCAAAATTGTAACTTCTTCTGACACAAGAAAAGAAGCAAGTTCAGTCAAGTTGTTAATTACTGCTGCACATATTTTGAATCAGCATGAATTTAATGGTTGTTTTTATCTGCTTTAATAAGTCTTACAGGAACTGTTTTCAATTGTTATTTTTACCATCAATCGAACCTGAATTCTTTAGCAATATCTTCCAATATCAAATAGTTCTCGTCATTACGCTTTAGTAAGTTCATCTAAACTTTAGATTTTTAATTCTAAAGTAGTAACTGTTCTTAAAGAATCACATCGTTTTTTAATTATCAGCAGCATCACCGGGTGTCATAATTTTTATTATTATTAGTGACAAGAGTTAAAGCTGTTCGTCAACAATTGATGGTCTTCTTTTGCTTATACGTACATGAAATTTTATTGTCAAATCTGGATGTTCTTTCAATATCTCGTCATTTCCACGCTTTCACTACAATCTGAACACTGCTGCTGTCTTTGATTTTCTTGCCTTAAGGATTTCTTACAATTTGTTTTCTTCTTTTCAAGTACTTTCATTTTGATACTTTCATCGACTGTAATTAATCCATAATTCTCACGTAGTTGTTTCTTTTGGACAATTCAAGTCATTCGATACCGCTTCTGGTGGTGCATTTACTTTTGTTGTTATTTGTGCTACTGCTATTTCATTTAGTGTTTGAAATAATTCCCGATGAAGTTTGCAATAGATATAAATTTGAACTTCCATATACTGATTTAAACAATGTATTGGTGAATCTCTTCTCATTGCTTCACCTCTTTTCATCAATAAAGTGTTTCAAGATTGTTAATATCCTTGATTGAGTTTCAGAAGTCATTGCAATTCTTTTAGTTTTGTATCCTAGATTTCAAAGAATTAGCTTTTTGAAAAGTTTCTCTCTTATTCTCTCTTATTCAAGACTGTATTTTATCGACATCTTTTAAATTTAAATAGTAAAAATTATTCATTAAATTAAAGTAAAACACATTCATTCTTAATTCTGATTGATTTTAATTAATTGTTTCAGCTGAATAATTTTAAAAAGTAACATTAAATGTTCATGAAGTTCGCAGAACCTCCCCACAACAAAGCGTTACATAATTTACAAACACTAATTTTGTATACATTTATCGGTTTCTAAACAAATGTGCCAATTAATGATTATTATATTTTAAAAATGGATTATCATTAATATGTATCAAATGGAATATAAAGTTTTACTTTTTTGGATGCGTTTTTGGATAAACAATCCCATTTGGGTCGGAATTCGTGGTAATCGGAAGTTTTTGGTGCAGAGTCCACATCTTCAGCACAAGCATTATCGTTTTTTCGAAATAATGGAAAATGCTGCAAAACGATTGGTTTAGAATATTCTCCGTGTTTAAGATCTATGGAAAGCATAATGGGAAACGATAAAATATTCTTATTTCAGATATATGATTTGAAATCAAAGACAATCAATATCATCTATAGGTAAACATTATTGAATTTGTTTTTACCTAGTGAACGTGTATACCAGCAAGTCGAATTAGCTTTTGAAAAAGACAGAAAGGAGATCATTTATCAGCTGTTTAAAGCATATGGAAATGAAGCACTATCCACGACCATTATTTATAGTTGGATTAGAGTTTTCTCTGGCAAGAACAATGTGTCTGTTGAATAGAGGTATGGATGAGCTCGGGAAATTTAGGAGGAGAAATTCGAAAAAAAGAGACGAATTATCCACAGAAAACTGTCAACTAGACTTAATTTGTAAAAATCATAATTACGCGTGGTGATATTTTCAGAAAGAGGTCATTGCATTGAGGGTTGGTGGGTTCCTTGAAAACGTGACGAAACGTGACGTGGTATGTGTACGAGTTGAGCTGAATGTGAAGTCACGCTAGTTGTATTTTATGGACCACAAGAATTATTATTGCAGCAATCTTCCTCTGCTACTATGCTACAGTGATGCTGATACTTTGACTAGACAACGATGATTAACAATTATTGCTGATACATCAAGCTCCCAAGCAGTCTAAAGTACCGTATGGCACCACTAGGCTACCCTCATTTCGTGAACAAAAATGATGTGAGTATCAACAGAAATGTGACCAAAAGTGATAAGGTGGGTGGGTTGAGCCAAAAATGGTCATTTTGGCGTGACGTAATTCTGCAATGACCCCAAAGTGTAAATGAAACCTCAGATCATTAAATGAATCTAAATAATTTCTTTTCTAATCCTATTTTGTGCAATTGATAGGAAATAGCATTGCTTTGGTCGTGTTTATATTGGTTGATGGTTAAATTCAACATACTAACTGAGATCTTTATTTATTTAAGCGAACTTAATCAAGTAAGTAATGATTGGTGTAACTAGTATGTCTGTGAAGAGTTCACGATTGGAGCTTAGATGAATATACACCAGCTCCAATATTTGTTAATATTAATTTGGCGCTTGGATTTTTCTTTGAACCTCAAGTGCATTATCGTATAGGTTGAGAAAATTAAATTAAGCAAGGACACCATAAAACTGTATTTTCAAAATTTGACAAAACGGAAAGTTTTCTAACAATCTTCAAATTTTGCTGTCAGTTTTCCCACTTCCTTCCATGTGTTTTTCAACCGATTAATTATCCCAAGTCCAATTAACAGTTAGACTTATGGTAGTTTGTGTGCATATCGAGTTTTTTTGGTTGCTTTTGACTTTGTGTGCCGAGTGATTAATTGTTGTTTGATTTCATTTCTCTTTATTATTATTCACATTATTCACTCATTTTGTTATAACTCGATTATTTTTTTAGAAATTTAGTTCGAATTTCTTGGTGTTGAAAGTTATTTTGGTTATATAATGATAGGAAAACTTTGATCTTCAATTGGAATTTATTAACATTGAAGCATTGTCTTAATCTTTCATATTGTAAAATATCTGATAAAAATATATTTCATATTTCCTTTAATTGCTCTAATATTCCAATGTCCCAAATTATTTTAAATATACTTCTATCTCAATTGGCGAGGTGAATCAATTTTGATACCAACGCTTATACTAGAAATTTTAGGGAATATAGAGAAAATAAAATTGATAGAGTGTGATATGAAAAGTTCTTTTGGTGATTCAATCATTGACTCGTTGAACGAAAATAATATCAATCGGAATTCACCGAGAAAGAAAGTGAGAAGCAATCAACGACAGGGTTTATTTGGTTCGAATTTCAATGGACAAGCTCAATCTAGTGAACACAAATCTAAGAATTTTATGAATTTCAAAATAACTTATAGAGATGCATAAATAAACATCAGGCTATGTGTCTTTACTAATTTGAAATTAAAAGAATATTCTAACAAATTCTTAAAATGTATGTATATATATATATATATTAGAAAACTCAAATATCATATGAGAATAACACATATTGTCATTATTTAATATATCCAAACCGGTTTTATGAGTTATAGCACCTGCGACAATTATATGTATCAAATATTTCAACATTAAACCAAGTTTACTCATTATATTTTAATATAATATTCAAACATTTTCTGTATGTTTAAAGAACAAAGAAAATAAAAATCATTAAAATATTTTAAATTATTATTTATTTGTCATTATTAATTTATTTATTAAAATTTTGTATTATTATTATTATTATTATTATTAATTATTATTATTATTATTATTATTATTATTATTATTTATTATTATTATTATTATTATTATTATTATTATTATTATTATTATTATTATTATTATTATTATTATTAATATTATTAATATTATTATTATTATTATTATTATTATTATTATTATTATTATTATTATTAATTATTATTATTATTATTATTATTATTATTATTATTATTATTATTATTATTAGTATTATTATTATTATTATTATTTATTATTATTATTATTATTATTATTATTATTTATTATTATTAATATTATTAATATTATTATTATTATTATTATTATTATTATTATTTATTATTATTATTATTATTTATTATTATTAATATTATTATTATTATTATTATTATTATTATTATTATTATTATTATTATCATTATTATTAGTATTATTTATTATTATTATTATTATTATTATTATTATTATTATTATTATTATTATTATTATTATTATTATTATTATTATTATTATTATTATTATTACTTTTTCTAGAGTAAAAATTTAATTAAAATAATTTTAAAAATTTATTTAAAAAATGAATTTTAATAATTTTATCATTATTATAATTAATTATTATTACTTATGTTTTCTAAAATTGATTCACAGTTAGCGTTCCTATTCAAATTTGAACCACTTATGCAATTTAGTGATGCTGAAATTCTGTCTATTTTCCTTTCAGCTTCGGAACATAGGAAACATCCATCACCTTCAAAAGCCATACTGTTTATTAATACAAAATGAATAGAATTTATTGTCCAAAGATCAACTGTTGACGCTCCAAATTTTTGACGAAATCGTAGATACTTATTTTTATCAATACTAAAATAAGAAATACCAAATAAGATACTGATTTAATCGAGATGGTGGCATAATTCACCCTTTTACTTTTCAATTTTTCTCATATTAAAATAATACGTGACAGTACAGTGGAATAGTCTGTAAAATTAAATAAAGACGAAAATAAAACAGGAAATAAGTGAAGAGAACTTAAACGGGAAAAAATAAATAACCTAAATTAATTAATGCAAAAAGAGAAAGAAAAACAAGAAAAATAAATAGATTAAACAATAATAATTAGCCCGGGAAAAGAGACAAAACATAAAAAACTTAGAAATCTAAAAATGTAATAATTAAAAAATAAATTAGGCGCAACCAATCATATCAATCAAATTTAATTACAAAAAATAAATAAATAAAACCACACTAGGTCAATTTTGATTTGTCAAGACGACCAGCCACGAAAACTATAAATACAATTCCACTGTCAATTTCTAACTATTACAGGTAAAAATATCTGTTAATATAAGTTCCGACGTCCGATAATGAATACGGGTGATATTTATCATAATTAACTTTTAGAACAATGAAAACGCCAACCAAGACTCCTATCCTCCCTTGTTTTTCCTGTGCCGACAAGAACAATATTATCCGAACTCTCCAAACACAGATAGGGCTTCTCAAGAAGAAGATTGACAGACTCGAGGGAACATGGTTTTCTCCGCCCCAAATGCAGGAGGTGAATAAGAAGCTATTCCGTAGCAAGTACTGCAGGGATATCCTAATTGAGGAGTAGGACCCAACGCTCCCTTATCAAGGAACAGTCTGAGGCCCTGCACAAGGTCTATCTACAGGCCACAATTACCAGAAAGATAGTGAACATCCCAATTGCAGAGGCCGATAATCTTTTCCCTCTCCATCATAGTCGGCTGGATTCTTTCTAATATACCACCCAACAAGGGATACCACGACTGCGTAGAGGCCGATTTGTCTCCTTCCACCTCGGATGTGGTTATTACAGGCACTAGTTGGGTTTCGTCGAAAATCTCTCTATCCCCTGTTACAACCGAGAAAACAACAGTATCGGAAAAACCCAAACGGCGGCAATTATCTCGCGACTGAGCGCAAAAAGAAGCAGAAAATGCGACGACTCGAAGGACAGGCTAAAAACAGCTTGCTAGTGCACAATTCTCCAGCAATGATGTTACCATGCAGTCTTCCAGTATATCACCGGCTTTTCGTGTGATAACGTCCACTGGTGGGACTTAGGAAGAAAACGCGGCTGAGCTATTAGATCTCGAAGCTCTGTTCGCTGAAGCGGCCGCGAATCGAACTTGAACTATAATCCTGACTAATCCTTAGTGTTTCACATAGAATCCTAATAGACTGAACTTATCCGATTGTTTTCTTTTGCTGTCGTTTTTTATCGTTATGTTTAATTTGTCTTAATGTAAAATGTGGTGTAATACTTATTTATAGTAGTAAATCGTTCTGTTTCATTGTTTTCGTTGATTTGAGTCATAAGAGTGGAATAAAATACGGAGCGGTGACGAAGTAGTTAAACTGAGGTCTTTCCAGGATATCTCGAGGCAGGTTATAGGGAAGTTAAGACGGAACGATATAACATTGTGAAAAGATAAGACGTAAGACCTTCTACCGACAGTCAGATGGAGTAAGTCGAAATGGGACGAGGGAGTAGTCCTAAGATAGGGGCTCATATGCTTCTTTCGTTTCGCCATTATGGGGCAGTACCAACATGACGTCGGTCATGGGCACCATGATGTGAGAACGATCAGTTGGCAGACCACTCGAATTGACATCAGCAAATATCACAATTATAGACGAAATTCATCCCTTAGGCATGACGCATGAAATCTTTGGTCAATAGGATGGCGTGCCAACAATTATAAGAACTTCTTTCTATTTTCACCTCTGATTTCTTTTCAATTATTACATTGTATTTATTAAAAACTTGATATTATTGATATTCACAAATTTTCGGCACTGCCTTTTCAAGTAATTTTAGAAACGGGATCTCGAGAAACTACACTGCTTTTGACATTAATATGTACTTGACAAACCGCTGTACTTTATGTGAAATGATTACGATATGGAAATGGTTTAAATTATGCACCTTGTAAAGTTGTATATTATATAGGAATTCAGAGCTGAAAATAGTTGCAGTGCTAATAAAAGTTGTGGAAATTTCATAACGCTATATCGCACTGTATGAAGGTTTTCCCAAATTGGCTAAACGTAATTCTGCTTTATTGTTAATATTATTATTATTATATTTAACCTTTATTTCAATGTACAAAACCAGCCTAACCCACGAAATTATTGATTATAAAATGCACTGAATGATAATTTTAACAATACAAAATAATTAGGTATTTTTAATAAATTTATAAAGCTAAACAATTTTAACTTTTTATTATAAAACTATTAGCTTACTCGTAATGGAAACCGATATCATGATTCCCAGCTAACACTTTAACTATCGTTGATGAATCGTGAGCAAATATATATCGGTAATTTTCAATATATTGCTTAAATTCCTCATTTGAAGCCCATTTACCTTCATCAAAAACGTCACCCAAAATAAAAACAACATCTGGACTGTGAATAAATAATGCCGTTTGAAAACTTCTCTTCATTTGCCATTCTCTGAAATTTAAACCATTTTGATTCGATTTTTGCCTTTAAAATTTACCTTCGCAATTTATCAAACCAATGTCCTTTTTGAATTCCCAATAAATGAGTATCTGCTATTACCATAACTCGCAATGGTTTTTCAGTATTTAATGGTACATATGGATCAAGATGGTGCTTAGAAAGTGTTGGCCACTTGCAATTAAGAAGGACTAAAACATATATAATATACTCGCAAAAAATGAAAAGAACTATGAAAGATAGAATTATCTTAAAAATTGAATTCATGGAAAAGAAAACTTTCAAAAATCGAAATGTATGAACTAATGTTAGACAGAGTCGTTTAATATAATTTATAAAAATAGCTACAGTCTAAAATAAAAACAATTATGATTTATTAAATTCAATAATTTTGAAGATAAAAATTAATTAATTTATTGCTAACATTAAAGATTTAAAATATTTAAAAGTTAATTTGATTAAATTTAAACAAATAGAAATGAATAATAATTTCAAAATAATATTATTTAGAATTTTGGAAATACAAATATGTATAATAAAATTTTTATTTCAAATGAATAGAGAAATAAGTTTACTATTCCATAAACAATATTTTATAGATAACGAATTCTAAAAAATTCTCTTTTTTATGTTATTGTTAATTTTTTACGCTAAATAAAATTATTGAATAAAAAAAATATGAATAACAAAATGTTTTAGAAATAAGTAAAAAATAAATTCAATAACAAAATGAGTGAGATCGATTTGTATAAATTAATATTGCCAGGATCCAGTGTATGCAGGGGCGGATTAAGCTTGCACGAGGCCCCTGGCTGCAATTGAAACCGGGGCCCGGTCCAGTCTGCGTCCATATAAAATGATTGCTAGCAGCTAATGTCAGACTATAACTTGTAAGGCAGAGTTAAAAAAATTAAATAGAAGTAAATTTAATTTAAATAAAGTTAAATGAATTCACACTTCATTAAAATATTTATTATTAGACTATTTATTTCAACCTAGAACCTACGCTTGCAAACTTTTCTCATGGAGAAGTTATCAATTATGTCAGTAAAGCTAAGTGAGCTTACAATTTCACTTTCGGTGCTCATTAGAGAGAGCAGACTCACCCTTTGTTGTCCTATGCAACTTCTAACTTCATTTTTTATTCTTTTCAACTTTGAAAATGATCTTTCTCCGTTGCAGTTTGATGTCATCATTGAGAGATAGATGCGAAGTGTGATGTGAACATTCGAGAAGGACTGTGTAAAATTTAGCCTATTCATAAACAGCAACATCTTTAGCTCTGTGCATGTGTTCTTTGAGGTTCGCATTTTGCTTCTTCTTGTCCTTGACCCTGGCCCTGGGGCTGGACAATAACTGTCTTGAAGAGCTCGGAAAATTGAACTAACTCTGAAGGAAAGCAGTCTTCGAAATCACTTGAATATTCTCCCATTAACTTGGCTCCTGCCCCTCGGATGGCGTCATTGCTGATCTCAGTTAAGTTTCTAAGAAAGCCAAAGTTCTCATGGTCTTCATATGCGTCTAACAGATGTTGGAGAGCTGAAGAGAGTTTGTCAATGATTACCAAAAATACCTCAACCTTGAATTTTTGTCTCGGTGAAAATACTGTTTCAGCTGATGGCCCTTCATCAAACTGACACTTTCTCTTTTGTGATCGTATTGAAGACTTTTTTATACTCTTTCTCCACAGACTTCTGCTTTCCTTTTTCTTCGTAAGAATCAAATTCAGAACGCTGTCTTTTAACAAACTCAAGAAGAGATTTCAACAAATGGATGGCTGAATTCATGTTGGGCTGACCATCTTGTGTCAGACAAGGCTTTGTTAACAAGTAACCCTTTTAGGTGTTTTTGATGTACCTGCCAACGATGAGTAGATGCAACAAGCCAGTTATAAAGATTTTGCAAAAGACAAAAAAATCTGGCTGCAGCAGGACAACCTTTTGCCGCACTTTTCTCAACCAAATTAAGGGAATGAGCCGTGCACGGCACATAATGAGCAACACTGCACTTTTCAAGAAGGATAGCCTGGACTCCGTTATATTTCCCACTCATATTTGCAGCGTTGTCGTATGACTGTCCACGGCAATCTTGAATTTGAATGCCATTTTCTTCAAAAAAATTAAGAATAAATCGGGCAATTTCTGATCCAGTGTAGGAATACATTGGTATGAACTTGATGAATCGTTCAACAAGGCCAGATTGTGCAACATACCGAAAAAATCATTGTTAACTGGTCCACATGCAATACATCTGGCGTAGAGTCTACAGATATCTAGAAGTACTTTGCAGATTTTATTTCAGCAACAATAACAGACAATACCTTTTGACCCATCACTTCAATCAACTCTTCACAGATAGTTGAGAAAATATAAGACGTGTGTTTAAAATCAAGATATAAAATAACAATTTTATTGTCATCAACAGAGCCACTGGGATCAATTTTGAATAATAACGGTTTGTCCATTTCAATATCATAAGATAAGGCCATCATTGAACAACCTAATGGTTGCATCTCAGCCGATTGGGTGTAAAGCTTATTAATATCCGCAATACAACGACATATTATGTCACAAGGCATTTCATATCCATTTTTATATCTAAATCATGCTGCTTCCATTTGTGCACGACATACTTTAGATCGATAATCAGTGATCATACCAATCATAACACCTCCAGTACTTTCAGTAATATTAAACAACCTTGTAGCTGAATTCTTCTCAATCATTTTATCTGGAACCTTTCTTTGTGTAGCTACTACATCACAATTATTGCCTCAAATACCAACGGCAAGCAATTCACCAAATAAATTTGATATTAGTTGGCCAAAAACACCATTGACGTTATCCGATTCAAAAGAACATTTATCCTCGATCATATTGTTTGAATCATAAATCTCTTCATTAAAAGCAGCCATATTTTATCATAATTCGACTCCATTAAACTCAAAAAACATAACTCATCATCCTATTCAAAATCAAAATCTCTTGCTCGTATCTGTGTGCGCACACAATTCCAATCAACAAAGCAAAAAGCGCAAACAGACGCGAGATAAACCAATAATTTAACACAAAAAATGACATTGCTCGCGTCTGTGTGCGCACACAAACCCATCCCACAATACAACGCGCATTTAGACGCGCATTGACCTCATAATTTACCAACGTGTGCCCCCGTCCTTTATTTCCATGTTGACAAATATGTTCAGCAAAAAATGTGTCAAACTGACACAGTGGTTCCAGCATTCCAAGGTAGTTACCATTACTCGGTGAGCCTAACAGTTCATTTTTGCCACGGAATGCAAGACCACGAATACAAAGAAATTGTATAACGCTTACTATACTTAAAAGTACTTTTTTCCAATATTGGACTTCACTTTCAAATTGCTTGGAACGATTAGAGTCTATTTGCATGGATGATTTACGACCACTTAGTGCTGCCATTGCATCAAGTTGTTGCTTAAAGTTTTCATGACTCGAAAGCATTTCATGAGCATGCTTCCAATCCTTGAAGCCAGTTGTAAAAAAAATAAAACATAGCGAGTAAATGTTTGGAAATGGAAATAAAATACATCATTAAATTTTTGTTGAAGTGGCACTTTTTCCTATTATGATTGTAGGGACATACAATTAATTTGAACAAAGAATTTATTGTAATTAACATTGTTGAAGATCTTGAACATCATCAGAGATATCATTGTGAATAAGACGAAGGTTTCTGTTTCCTGTATTTCTGACATATTTGATCCATTGATTTTGACTCGATTTGATGATTCTTCAAATTCTTCAGTAACAGCTTCAGTTGATTCAACTTCTGCAACCTGTTCAACTTGTTCGACTTCAGTGACTTCGTTAGACATGTTTGAATTTGATGATTTTTTAAATTGAATTTGATGATGATTTTCGAAAAAAGTTAAAAGTAAAGGATTATTTAAACAATTGTTTTTAATTTTTTATATTTATTTAATTAATTTAATAATATATTTTTAGTTCAATTATTAAATTGATAAAAGTGCTAGTCAGAGGCACTACAGTGATTAATATTAATGACTCATGTTTCATATCAGTTGCTTACAAAATCAAAGATAAACTTAGTATAATGCGCAAGTTACGGTTAAAATCAGTATTGAGTTTCAGTGCATAGATATCTAAATTTAAAATCTGAAAAATTTATTTAGAGATTGCGTTATTTTATTTACAAATATTGATAAAGCTCTAGCATACAACTTTATATGTATTTATCATCAAGTAATTTTTATTAAAGATGTCTGAAGAATATAAAAAGCTTGCAATACCCAAATGGACTCGCTCTAATTTCAATTATTATTAAACTAATTAAATTTCAATAATCAATAAATGATTCTATATTTTTAGTATGCTTCAACAGCCGACATTTATTCAAAATTTCGGCAATGTGAAAATAAAAATATGGTCATACCCAAAGGACATCCTCCGGTCTTTAATAATTGGATTAAAAAGCAATTCCAATACTGTCCATAAAATATCAAGCATCATGGGTTTCAAGCATGTTTTTAACGACTTTAGAAATGAATGTAATTGTAAAAGTAAAATAGAGAATTTATGTCTGAAATTGTCAATAAATGCTCATAGACATGGTAAAATATACATACCCCTTGACCTTTATGATGCAACCGATTGTTCTCATTGCACATTTCTCTGTGAATTAAAATCGGTGGAGAGCTGTTGCAAGAATCATATTTCCAAAACAGTTAATGCCATCAATGACGATAATACAGATAGTAAATGCCTATTAAAATTGATAAAAAATACCAAAAATAGACTTTTAAAAGAGGAAGTTAATGACAACATACATCGCCACGCATGCCCTGAAAAATTCAAACAAGAAAAATATATAAAATCTTCAAGAGGGGTTGACAAAAATGAGCGATTCGCCATTGATCTGTCCAAAATAAAAGATTTATGTTTAAAATTTAATGTTCCTCCAGAAGAAATTACGGGTTTACTTAAAGGTTTCAAAGAGTATCAGCAAAATGAATTTGAAAATAACAAAACAAATGTATGGTGTGAAGATGGCTTCAATACTTTTCAATCTGACGCAGGCGAAAGTGAATATAAATTTAACGAAAGCAAAAAGATTCTTTCTGATTCGAGATTTTCATCAGCTAGTCGAAATAATAATCGGAATCCCCAATGTAATAGTTTCCAGCAAAAGCGTACAAAACATTTCACAGTTAACCGATCTCCGTCTCCTATAGGTAGTACGCACTCTTGCATCGATGATTGTGAAACAGATTTTTCTCGCTCGATATCCCCGGACATGTGCTCAGAATTTAATGATACCTTAAGGAGTGGAAGTGTCATGAAATTCAGAAATCAGGCAAATGCTTTGAGATTAACAAGTACAGTCGTGGAGAGAGATATTCACGACATTAAAGGAATCTTACAAGAAATTATCATGTTATTAAGAATGAAACGTGTTGATATGAACTGTGAAAATGATACCCAATGTGATGAATATATGTTTCAAGGTGACAATTGCAAAACCAGCCAAGAAATTGAACTTTTACATTCAATTTTGGAAGAATGGATAAGGAGGAAAAATATTGACTTGGATGCAATTAAATACAAAACAAATATGCCAAAAAGTAAGTCATTCATAAAATCTCTCATTGTATTATTAACATTAATAGATATAACCCGTCCAAATGATGGTATTTTTCATGTTTAAATTTTAGCTATAAATAATTATTTATTTTTATATCTTAGCAGTGTATAAATCGAAATACATAATTCTTTTCTGTAAAACTATTTTTATATTGATAACTTTTATAAAAAAAATAATAAATAAATAATTAATTAGTATTCATTTAAAACCCTTAAATAGCTTTACAGTCATACATTGTTACATAGAAAATTATGCATTTAGATAATTAATATAATTAATATTATTTTATATATTTTTAATGTGTCATCCTATTTTTATTATTTTATATTTTTTTAAGATTAAAGGAAGTTTCTAGAAAATATAAATTAAAACTTATGCTAGATAACGAGCATTAGTAACTACAAATACGTTTTATACATATTTTACAGGCATTTAGTTATTTGAAATTATAAGCAATCTCAGTTGAGAAAAATTAAGGCTTTAAAAAATTAATGTACTTGTTCGTTTTTATTCATTCAGATTATAGATTAATGTATTTTTTATTTAATACACTGATTAATAGTTAGCAAGAATGACGATAAAGGAAATTGTAAATGAAAACAGATCAAACATGAAAAATTAAAAGATTTCAATGACAAAACTATTGAGTTTAAAATACTGAGTTTAAAGTTCTTTTTACACTAAACAAGTAATAAAAATTAAAGTACATTTTCTGGCTCAAGATTAATTTAGAACAAAAAAATATTTTATTATCTCTTTAGTTAACTTATTTAAGCTTGATTTGGGAGGAATTAGCAAACCTCTAAATTGTGATTTTTTGATAATTTGGGTGGCTTGTGGATTTCCAAAAGATCCTATCATGGGGTTAATATGGTCGCTTTTCAACATGGAATAATTTCTGTACTCGATATAGCGAATCGCTGATCATACTCCCATATTATTATTTTTTGATTTCTAATTTGAGTCTAGGAATATCCTTTTCCTTATCTTTCACCACGATTATTCATATCTATTCTGTGAGAAATCAGATCATCTCAAAAATCATCATTGGTTCAATAAATATTGGGTTTGTATCTGGTCTCGATTTTGACAGGGAAAAATGGCACGGATAATTTGAACTATAATTTTTTATTTTCAAAATAATACTTATTAGTAAATAGATAGGAGTCCGCTGGATCAAGGCTGCGCAACAATATATTGTACTGACAATATATTGCAATATATTGTTAACAATACAATATATTGCTTGTCTGAGCAATAACAATATATTGTATTGTATGGGGCTACAATAACAATATATTGTATTGTATTAGGCCACAATAACAATATATTGTATTGTATTAGACCACAATAACAATATATTGTATTGTATTGGGCTACAATAACAATATATTGTATTATATTAGACCACAATAACAATATATTGTATTGTATTGGGCTACAATAACAATATATTGTATTGTATTAGGCCACAATAACAATATATTGTATTGTATTAGACCACAATAACAATATATTGTATTGTATTGGGTGACAATAACAATATATTGTATTGCTTACTATTATGTTATATTATAGTCTAATGATAATTCTTTTATAAGTTAAATTGCATTTGAAAGTATTAAATTAATAGAACTAATAGAACAATGAAGCCATATTGATTCATTTAAAATAAATAATTATATACAATAAATATTTATTTATTAAAAGAAATTGAACACAAAAAGTTTCCATCTCAATTATTGTTTTATTGAAAGTTAAATAAAATAAAAACATTATAAATTGTATACAGTAAAACCTCTACTTAAGACCACCTCCCTAAAGAGACCACCTCTAGTTAAGACCTCTATTTCTTCGGAACCAAATTTACACAGTAGTTTACTGGGACAAATAACCCTCCATTAATAAAGTTAAAATCAATCTTTTCATTTTATTTTTAAATTGTGTTTTACTGTATTGATCAACTTTAAATTCAAATTATTTACAAATATTTCAATATATTATATTAAAAAAATAAGAAAATAATAAATAATATAAATTACATATTAACATAGTATTGAAAAAAATATATTATATTATATTGTATTGAAAAAAATATATTATATTATATTGTATTGAAATAAAAATATATTGCAATATATTGTATTGTAATAAAAATATATTGCAATATATTATATTGTATTGAAATAAAAATATATTGCAATATATTGTATTGAAATAAAAATATATTGCAATATATTGTATTGTAATAAAAATATATTGCAATATTTTAACAATATTATTGTGCACAGCCTAGCGCTGGATCACATGCCCCTCCCCCTCCCCCAGGGTAAATTTTTTTAAATTCTTTTCAAGGTCAAATATGTAGGTCAAAGTCAAATTTTTTAAAGTAAAGGTCAATTTTTTTTTAATTTGAAATTCGAGAGTTCTCGCCAAAGGATATTATTATTTGATAACTCGTTTTAAAGGTCTTTGAAAGGGATATAACACACAGGGATTATTATTATTATTATTTTTTTTTTAAATATTTTTATTATTATTATTATTAATTTTTTTTTAATTAAATTCATGCACAGATAATTCGCAAACCGAATAATCACGAGTCTACTGAATTTAAATATTATTGTTTTATTTTTTAATAAATTAAAATTCAATGTTAATAAAATATAAACCTATTTAAATATAACTTTATTATTTAATCAATAAAACTTAATGAATATAAGGAAATGTTTTATATCAAATCAATTGAAATGTATTAGTTTTATGACATTTAAGCTTTGCATATCAATTATAATTCTAAATAATTCATAAAATTCTATTTATAGCACAATAATTATAATACTATTTTTTCAATTCAGTAATATTTAAAGAAATTTAGACTCAATCAAGATGTCAACAATATTCAATTTTCAACATAATTAACAATTGAAATGTCAATTAACATTTTTTTATGATTTGCCATCTAATTTTTAAATAATTTTTATTGGGCTTTTATCATTAGCTTTTAATGTTTAATAAATTTTTATCAAATGTAAATTTTTAAATTAATAAAATTCCAATTTCTAAAACCAAATGAATGTCAGAATATTGTTAACAGATAAAATATACATAATATAAGTAAATGTTCGATAGAAAGTACAAAATATACTGTAAAATTGAATTGTCTTTATTTTTCACACATGTCAGTTCTTCAACGAATGTGGTAGTTCATGGGGGTCTCAATAAGAGAATAAGGCGGATTAGGGAGTGGATTCGGTGGATTCAACAACCAGACACTTGACATCGAGACGAGTATTATCTTGATGGAAGAGGGTTAGGATTTTTAACGAGGACCTGTTAGACGTCGTTGTTGAGGTAGAATAGTCTTTTCTCGTTTTTGTCAAGGATTCGCTATTCCTGGCGCGGATCATTGTAATTTCACTAACAGCCATTGTTAATTATTTCTTTTTGGTAGTGGTAGAATATAATGCGTGTAACGTTTTTATTAACTAAAACAAAAACAAGGATATATTAATAGTAAACCAAACGGCCAAATTATTCATAAACAAAATTTGTTTAAAAAGCTGAATGATTATGTACTAACCTAATACTTATAATGCATTAAGCAATTTATACTCATTCCTGCCTGACACAGATGAAGCTTCTTCATTCCATGTGGTTGGTAATGAGGAGGAGTCAAAAAAATAGGTTCCTCAATTCTCATTTTCTATTTATTTATTGTTATTAAAAATTTCTTTTTCAGTTTCTGATTCGCATAATGCTCATGGTTTTTATTTTTTGACCTTTTTCCTAAAGTCAAAGACTAGACTGACCAATTGGGTTGACTATCACGTATTAAAAATTTTATTAAAAAATTTCTTACAAAAATGTTTGTATTTTATTTATTTATGTACACAATAACAATTACTTGTTTATTATATTTTCCGAGTGGCCTACATCCTAAATTAGGCTTCGTAGGCAACCATAGAGGTTTGTTTATTTTTAATTAATTTTGTTATTTTCTAATTTTTAAGGTTAATTTTTATTAATCTTCCAATCTTTTGATTTCCTATCAACAATATAAAGCATTCAGATAGAGGCCCTGATTAGGCAATTTTCCAAATTAATAATTTCTTTAAATATTTATAAATTAAAAAGAAATACACCCAGTCGCGTACGCAGGATGAATCCATGGGGGGGTGTTATATATATATTATTTTTATATATATAGAGAGGGGGTTATATATATATATCGGCATTCGGAATATTTCTTAAATTGTTTTAAGTTTATATATTTATTAATTATAGTTTTTTATATTGTTGTTGGATTCATGGGGGGGGGGGTTAAACCCCAGTAACCACCCCTCCCCCTTGCGTACGCGCATGAATACACCAATTCATGGCTTAACACGGAAAATAGGTTCTGTTAAATCACCGTGTTAAACGAAACCGTGTAAAACAAGAGTAATAAATGTATGGAAAAGAGGGGATAGGTTCTTTCTTTTTTAAAAGAGATCCGTTTCATCAGCATTCAAAATCTATTTGTAATGCATGCATTTGAAGTCATGGGAAATTATTTTTCATTTATCTAAAAGAGTTTAGAAATATGTATAAAATAAAATTTTTCAGAACCTTCACAATCATCCAAAGCAAATCAGTGTCAAGGATTTGAACAAGATATACCAATGTGTGAACAATTAAAAATGGCGCTGAATTCAAAGTCAAAAGAGATCAACAACCCTCTCAGTTCGGAGTCAATAAGAATGAAACAGCAAATGGGTATGGACAAAATTCCTCCAGTTTCTTCGAATGATGCTATAAAATCCGTTTTACTATCTGCAGGCATTCCTCCTCAAATAAGTGATCAAATATATCAAATGACTTTCGGTGGTAAAGAAGCGGGTGTCACAAATATTTATTACTATTTAAATGGCAACGGCGAAACGAAACCGCTGAAACAACATAAAAAATCAGGCAAACTTTATAAAGAAACCGAAATCGTAATTGAACAACAGAAACTTAAAAAAATAAATAAAGATGAAAAATCTGCTGATGAAAATTTCTCTCACATTTTAGTAGATAATCCACAGTGCAATGAGGAGATGGACAAAACAAATCTTGATGAGGACAAATAATGGTTTTGAGGTGAATGTAGATGAAATGTATTCTCCGGTTAGAGAAAACGAGACTATTGATAGAGAAGCATACTCAAGGAAATCAGAGGTTCAAAATGAGATGAAAAAACGATCATTAAAACGGGTAAAACAAGCTAAATTCGATGAGAATAATGGATGTATCACCATAAAAAACATAAAATAACTATCATATATCCTTTACAAATAAAGATTCATAAAGCTTTCCAACTTATACAATAAAATGTCTTATACTTAATTGTTAAATTCTTTAATTTACGAAAAATAAAAATTAAATTTGGGGTTATCCATAAATTGCATGAAAATATTTTGGCTTATTTTTACCTCTCTCCAGCGACGGATATAGAATTTCTTGGTGGAGGGGTGGAGGATGATTTTTGAAGAATTTTGTCATGTTTTGAAACTTGCTTCTTTACGAAATAATCATTTAAAATCTAACAAATAATAATTAAAGAATGACCACAACTGTCATTATTAATACAGGTCATGCATAAATAATCTTTCACATAACATAATATTATTCAATCATTCAATTTCTTATAGAACAAAATTAATAAGACGAGAGTATTTGTAAAAAACAGCAAAACGATTGATCACTACATCGGTATTCATTTGTATGTCTTGGTGAATGTATAACAATGAAAACCCTACCCTGTTAACCTCTCATCTTTCATTCAATTCCGAGTAAGGTTTTCAGCAACTTGAGGGATTAAATGATCTTTCAGGAGAGTATGTGGTGACTGGGATATTACTGAAAATGCGAAGAAGAGTATGAAGCCTGAGTCAGTCAGAAGCTTGCTTGGAACAATGACCAAAGCCTCGCTAGCAGATGAGAGTGCTAGCAACTAGTGGGTGCTGTTCTCGGACTTTTTTTCAATACCGGGATCTGGGATTAAAAAAATAAGATCCCGTGATAACCCGGGAACCGGGAATTTTTTTTAATATTAAAAATTTTACAAATGTACTATAATTCATTATTTTTATTTACAAAAAACATACAATAATAAAAAGAAAAAAGTTTAATACACCTTGTCTGGTACACTTTTTAAACTTATTCGAGCTTCGTAAAATATGTTTTTAAAAAACATAAAACATCAATTGAATGATCTGACAAACCCACTCGTTTTTTTGTTACAATTGTTCCAGAAATTGAAAAAAACTCGCTTCGATCTGGTTCATGTTTGTTTGATCGTCATTACTGAATTATACATTTTTTAAGAGTATGTGTCATTGTTGCTGTTGCTGCATATAGTCTCATCTCCTTTTGTAAAAATGTTGTTTTGTAAGTTTTTACTACCTCCTTAGTTATCTGTGATTTACTTATTGCACTTGTCAATGATTTCTTCAACAAATCGTTTGTAGTTGATGGTGATGGTAAAGTAGTATCACTTATTGTTGGTATATCAATTGTCTCGCATAAATCTGAATCATTATTTATGGCTATCTCCCGATCATCAGAAAAATATTGGATTACCAAATCTTTTGCTAATTTAGATACTGCGGAAATTGATGATACAGCAAAAAACAGTCCATAACTATTCAAGTCACAGTAATTTTTATCAGATTTTAAATTTCCTGGATTTTGCAAAAACATTTCAAGCGAAATCAAATCTTTTGAACACCTTTCAGCTGACTTCATTTTCTTTACGTTTTATTGCCTTTTCTGGATGAACAGCTAAAAGATGACGAATTAACCCACTGGTGGATGATCCTTTGCATCCGATATTTGCTGAGCAGTATTTGCAAACCGCATTTTCACAACTTTCATACCTTTTGAAATGGTTCCAAACTTCCGATGAATTCTTTTTAAACATGGTCTGATAAAAAACTTTTAAATATAAATATATAATTAATTAATGAATGAATGCAGATTTTATTGCTTACCAATCACTTCAAAAGTTTTTTTCGTTTCTTCATTCCTGAAGTTTCTGATGAACATGAGCTTTATACAAATCTTGATTCACCTTCTGCAGACCACGGAAGAGAAAAATAATTAAAGATATCACTTTCTTGGAGAAGCAAGGAGCAATAACAAAAGTGAAGTCACGAATGATTTTATATTTTTTACATATTTTTTTGTCAGTCGAATTTTCAGCAATTGTGTCAAGAGTATTTTGGTGGATACCTAAATAATAAATAATTTATAAATAAATAAAATTACCTGGGGTAAAATAGTCATGACAAACTGGACGATCTATGGAAACTCGGAAAAGAAAACGGAAGTAGAAGAAATGAGAAATGAGAAAAAGGAATCAAACAAATTCCAATAAACAAAAACAGAAAATACATATCTCGACAGCCTGTCATAGATGACAAATTCTAATGAAAAAAGCGGATAAATGTAAAAGGGAAATTAAAAATTATTTCGACGACAGTCAAAGATAGTGGAAAGCAAAATTATGTATCCCAAAGGCATATTGGGAAAAACAGAAAGATAAGCCCAAGTACCACAAATTTGTGACCTATATAAAAAAGAAACAGAGACAGAAGGTGAGTACGAGAAATTGTAACAAAAATTGGATAGACGAAAATTTGTAACGGGAAATTGTCTAAAACGAATTGTGGAAATTTACTGAGACCATTTGTTAAAAGAATAATTGTCAGAGAATAATTGTCGGAGAACAATTATCGCAGAAAATTGTCAGCGAATAATCTATTGGAACCAAACAAGTTGAAGTTATTGAGATATTTGTAGAAAGTTGACGAAGAAAATTAAAGGAGAAACTAAAGCTAATTATTGATCAGAGAGTGCTAAAGTAAACGTTTAGCAAGTAGAATCCAAGTTACAGAAAGAAAACAACCAGATCTAATTCCCCGTTGTTAGAACCAATCGGTAGCTAGTGATCCTTCGAACCCAGTAATATACGTGAGTGCTATTAGTCATAGAATGTCGAAATAATCACTCTATAATCGTTGGCCAGATTGTTGAACCAATTGTGACATTGTGTAGTGAAAATTATTTGTGATTAGCAATAAAGGTCCCTGTTGTCGATTGTTATTTGTGGGTCAATTAAAAGCACACTTGGAGTCAGAGTAAGAATTTGTAATATATAAATATCACCAACAACCCAGTAACTCAACATTATCAATTGTTTGAAAAAATTGTTCGTAAAAGACCAAAAGTGCACCATGACGTTCCACAAATCAAGTAAAGCATAGAATTATCAAAGAACGCCCAATAACGTCACTGGCTTGACTCTCTTCATTGAAGACTTATTGACAAAGTTCGTTATCTCTACCACTACAGCAAACATGTCTCTGATTTCAGAAACTCAGCAAGAGGTGTTTAGGATAACATTCAAGACATGACTAGCACAATGAACAATATAGGGAAAAGGGATAAACTTTTCATATCAAAGACTGTTGTACATCTTTGTCAAGAATTCTAACGGATTAAATCATATATACTGTTCTGCTTTCAGGATCTTTTACAATTTTGAATATTTATAAAAATTATAATTTTAATAGACCGAAATTTATTTACACACATTAATACATAAAAAATTCAAAATAAAATTTAAATTTTTTTTACAAATTCACCTATTTTTTTAAAATTAAAAAAAAACACAAAAATTTTGTTTCCAAAATCTCACAATAGAAAAAGAATTTATACCGCAAAAGTAGGAAATTATGCTCTTCAAAGCCCTCATCAATCATACTCTCTCCTTATCACTGGCTTTTATTCATTCTGAATGAATTTTCAAAGTAATAAATGAATTTCGTCCGCTACTTCTATTTTCAACAAGTATTTTGGCTAGAGTTCCGTCCGTAGCTCCATTTGGGAATAGTCGTGACATTTTCATTTCATGACATGAATCATTTTCATCATTTCTTTAATTTAGTGCAAATTCTCCAATATGGCATCAATTAGCGATCATCATCAGTTGAATTATTACTGCAAAGATAGGGCAAATACCGTTCAGTCGTTTCAACAAATAGGACTTTTCCCAACAATTAAGAGATGTGAAGTACATCAATCGGTTATGTCGTTTTCCAACACCGCTTGGTACTCACATATATCAAATTACTACACAAAACTATTAAATTGCGAAATGTTTGCACTGTATGTGAGGATCAACCAAATATCGTGAGCGAAGAAGCGAAACCAAACGTTGTGGCGATTAATGAGCCTAATAGCCAGTTGAAGAATATCAAAAATGAGATGCGTAAGAAAATCCGAAATATCTAAACATCAAGGGATCAGTGCGAGAAGTATCAAGTGTACGCCGATAAATTCGCTGAAAAGTTAATCGAATACCTGTGGCGTCATCAAATAAGAAAGGACGATCGAAATATCCTATCACCTGAATTGTTTTAAATGTTTGATGGTATTTTTCCAAATAAAATATGGAAACTTGTTTCATTTTATAAATATAGATACAGGCGGAACAGCTACCGTTTTTTTAATAAATAAATACTTTGATTTTTGAGGCTTCAAGATACTCTGTAATTTTTATCACGACATCTTATTTCCATAATCAATTCCTTCCCTGTTTTTGTTTTAGTCATTATTTTACAATATTTTTGTTTTAATTAAAAATTTTTATTAATTTGTTCACTTTTCATTGGCCAATTTAAATTGTTTATATTTGCATTAATTAATAATTGAAATGAAAAGAAAATGTAAAAGATATCAGTTTATTCATAGAAAATCAAACATATATCCAATTATTAACAGTAGAAAATAAAAACAGAAATTCTTGGTTGATATTTATTTCAATGTGTCCAGTTTAATTTTATGAGCAAAAGACTGCACGAAATTTATGAATACATTTCACATTAATAATTCATTCGTTTTTCGAATTCCTTTTTAATCAACTCAGAATTCCGGTACAACCTATTATCACCTAGAACTAAGGCGGTTCTTTTGTAGAAATAATAGTAAATCATCGACCCTAATATGAGAGAATGCGTATTAAAATAAATATAATAATCTGCTGAATATATAAAATTATATAGATAAATATTTATTAGGTCATAGAATAAATAGGGAGCAGGAAAGGGCGTAGAAACGAAGTGGAATAACCTTGAGTAATTGCATGCATGAATTAGAAGGAAAATTAGAGTTTTTCTCAACATATTCAAAATTTCATTTTACAATCTGTTTCCAAAGCTGTGAATTGTTCGATGAGTTAAATTAAATAGTGTGAGTAAGGATGATGACGGTTTTAAGGATTATAAACGGAAGATAAGAAATCAGTTAGATAATTTAAACAATATGATAGTGTCAACTTCATGAAAAGTACGCAATATGTTTATTAATAAGTCTAAAACTCCGATCGAATTATGTTCCGATCTCGTTTATCATTAAACATGTAACTCTGCATTCGAGCTCGAGAGCATTATAGACCGAAGGCATTGACCAATATTAGTGAGCACAATAACGGCTGTAAGAGTAAAATAATTATTCCCAGGAAATTAAAAAAATAGTTAGCACAGTTTCAAAAATAGAAATCAGAATTTTCTTTTATAAAGCTTATTCGAACTTGAGTGAGAAATAGCACGCATTTGTAAAGACGAATTTAGCACTTAGTAAAGTCGAGTGAAAAGTTTAGATCAGGGGATTTTAACCTTTTTCGATAGACTTGCCGTTTACTAGTCTTTCTTAGTAANAGAGAATATACCTACCTATCCATTACTGCTGCTTGGGAAATTCTTAATTGAATAGAGAATAGAGAATAAAGAATATATATATACATACATATATGGATGTACTATGTGTGACCTTAATTGCAGTATTTGTGTGCCTATAAAATGAAATAAGTACCGGGATAAACCTATAGATTATATGAAATGAAGTGCCGGGATGCCATTCCGCCTACATAATCAATGCCGGGATAATATCCCGGCTATCCCGCCTCACTTCGAGCACTGTTCGCTAGACGTCTTTGCGATATCAACTAGATGTGGTTCAAATGCTAATTTCATTGTGATACTATGTTCTTCAAAGTAAGAAAACCGTTCAGTATATTCTTCAATTAATGAGTCCAAAACAGCAATATAATCTTGAAATGTTGCCCTTCCAAATTTCTGCTCATTTAATACTTTTGCTAATTGCGGAAAATGCTCCTCAGAAATTTCCGATCGAGATAAAATAGTTTTGATAAATAATAACTTTTTTCGAAAAGACTGAATTTTTTGCCACATATCATAAATATGTTTTGTTTTACCTTGCAAAGAAATATTTTAATCATTCTGCTTTACTATATCACACAAAAATGCAGTATTTCTGCAAAAGCTTTCATCTAGTAATTCGCATTGTTGTTTATGTTCCTCATAACTTTCACTAAAACATGTCCTCTTGATAATCATCGAACTTTGCAATGATACGGCAAATCTACACTGTACGTATCATCATCGGACATAATTAGGTTTCGAAATTGGCGATGTCGTGTTGCATTTGCTCTGATGAAATTGACAATTACAATTATTTTTTCTAGAGTATTGCTTAAAGAATTGGATTTAGCACAAAGATTTTGTTGGTGCAATATGCAATGAAATGAGATTAATGATTTTAAATTTGCATTGTCCTTTTTTAATAATGAAACGAAACCTTATCTTTTAGTTGTTTATATTTATCAACTTTCTCAGGATCTAAGCATCCTATTGCTTCAACAATGCACTGCTTTACCATTTCCATATCACTAAATGGTTCTCCTCTTTTTCCAAGTATATACGTTATTATGAACGTAACATCAGTTACAGCGGTTCCTTGTTTATTGAAAGCACTGAAAGCTTGTGTTTGATCCTGTGTTTCTTTTTTCATTTTTTGAAGTGCAGATTTTCGAGTTTCTCCTTCTAGTTTGTGGTCTTTGTGAGAAAAATAAAGCTGATTTGCATTGTAATTTTTAATGTTGTTAGTACGGAATTGCATAGTAAACAAAACATTTTATCTTTTATAGAAATAAGATATTGGATTTCCCATTCTTCATTAAAGAATCTGTTTTCCTCATTCAGCTTTCTTTTAAGTTTTTTTGGCATGGTTGATAACTTAAAATAAAAAGTGATATTCATACATATGTTGTTAATAAAAAGAATTATAATTAGATATAATTATCACAAATCAATTACCTACTTGATGGTTAAATACACGGTAAATGCAAAATTTTAAACTATAAATAATAATGACTCCAACCGATTACGAAATTAAATTTTACCGCAAAACGAGGCCTACTGTATTTATCTTATAGAAAAGTAACCGAAAAAATATTTGAAAAATATTATAAGTATTAATAATTATTTCAAAAATTTTCACATAAAGAATTTCAATTGTAATTTGTAATAAAATACAAACTATGTAAAAAGGCCGCAAAGAATATTTCAAAAGGCCGCAGGTTCCCCACCCCTGAGCTAGACGAACACTTGTGCAGTATCTCAACGGGCGCAGAAACAATGATAATTTTTTTAATAAGTATGTCTGAAATCTTTGGATTTTGACTATTCATTAGATATTTTCTCATAATTTATTATAATTTTTAATAAGAAAGATTAATTTATAGTAACTTTAGGAGTAACTAACTATCTTTGTTGTTCTTTTTAATAAAAATATTGTTGCAAAATCATGCATTTATTATTTCATTGTATTTTAATTAATGTATACAATTTTCTTTGGAAGGCCATAATTTTTTGTTCTGCGTCTGCTTCAGTCTATGATTGAGTGAGTTAAATTAAAATATTACCATAACTTTTATTTTTAATCGTCAACATTCTATTTTAATTTCAATATTACTTTAAAATCAACTTTTCTCTATCGAATGATGTTTATTCTATTTCTATTAGTAGTTCTTTCAAAACTGATCAAAACTGACCTCGGTAAGAATTAAATGAATAAAGGATTTTTCCTCAAAAACTGCATTTCCAAAAAGAACATTTCCAACTTTACAATGTTTGAAAACAAACTTATTTAATAAAATTAAACAAGATAAACTGAAAATAATTTCAAATTGTTTTATCATCCGTTTTAGTTACATTTACAAAATTATATTTTCTATTTTAAATATGCATTTCATAAGGGAGGAAGGTTTGGAAACGCTAAATTTCGGTAAAAATGTTGCAATTTTTCAAAATACTAAGCGATATTTGCTCATTCAAAACACAACATCAATCGTAACGAATTTCGAGATTTCCATAGATCACTTCAGAACGTCTTCTAATGATATTGAAGCTGGAAAACTAATTAAATTGCGCCCAAATCTTGCAGACAGACAGAGTAAACCTCAAAAGTTGGCAGATTTTGGTAATAGATATATTTTAAATAATATTAATTCTATTTTAACTTTTTAATTTCTTTTCGTGTTTTCTAGATTTTAATAAAAGTATGCTGAAATTGAAAAATGGCTTAGCAGTGGGTTTCAATCCATCATTGGGAACCTTACAAAGTTATGATAAAATGATTATAGAAGTAACTGCCTATAATGACATGTGGGGTGAATATAATGATTTCGTGAGAATTTCTGGCTATTCCCAGGTAATATAGTATTTTCTTTAAACATTAATAAAAATTGTTTCTAGAATTCATCAATAGAACAAATTATAATTCCACTTAGCATTGCTGTAATTGGAACCCCATTAGAATTCACGATGACTGCTGGTAGAAAAGAGCAAAAACCAATCTTGAGATTGGGAAGCAAAGCATTTGGAGAAGAACCTAACACCAGAAAAATTAGAATTAATAATAAAAGCTGTTGCGGTAAATTTATATATATTGAATATACATAATAACAAAAAAAATTATAATAAAAATAATAATAATAATAATAATAATAATAATAATAATAATAATAATAATAATAATAATAATAATAATAATAATAATAATAATAATAATAATAATAATAATAATAACTATAATAAACTATTTCAGATATATTCATTAACTGGGAAATATATAAAAACGATGTAGACTCAGATGAAAAGATTCTAGATGTCATTTTAAGTTATGACGATCCTTTTCCCATTCTTAAGTCATTTAGAAATTCGAATATAAATTTAGGTTTCATTTGAAAAATTTTTTGTTTTACTTGAACTTGTAAACTAGATTCTGACAGAACGTTTGGGGTTAATGTAACTGAAAGCAACGTAAGTGACAGCACTCGTGTGATAACAGATCGGAATTTGGATGTAGAAAATATTTCCAGTATATGTCAAGAAATTATATCTACCAGGAAGTCAACTGATAATTTTATTTCTCTTACAATTAGACCACACGAAGGAATCATTTCGAATGAACCTATAAGTTTCCAACCGGAACAATTATTTATTCCTTCCGAATCTCATGGGTTTGTTACTGTCACATTTGACGCACATTTTGTCAAAAATGAGAAGGAGCTTCAATTTGATGAAAACGAAGGAATCAGTTTTAATAATTATCTTCTTGGATTCTTGTCATTGGAAGACCATAACCTAATGCTGGATAATAGGGTGTTGAGGAAACATCAGTATGAAGTTGAACAAATCAAACTCGATATTACAGCTCGGATTTTACTACCAAAGTAAGATTAGGAATTTAATAAAACTTATAATACATTTTATTTTAAAATGGATGCTATATAGCAAAATTTCAATTTTTAAACAATACGTTTGGGTCCTCATAATTAATCCAATTTTATTCTTTTTTACCATTCATTTTCAGTAATCCTTTTTAGCAGAACAGTAAACACCAAGGTGTCAGAAAACTTATTTTATATCTGTTCACGTACATAAAAATTAAAAAAATTGAATATTTTTCGAGGAGGAAAGAAAGAGGCTGAAAGCAAGTTTAAAGTTAAAGTTGAATCTAATTATATTAAATTGATGCGGGTTTCCCAGAAAATGAAAATATACAGACTAATTAATTAATCAAAATTTAATTTACGACATTAATCTTTTGTTTGGAAAACAAAATCGCCAAGTTTGACAAGCACGGTAGGAATTTTTTAGCGCGGTAGTGTTGTTTAATGACAGGGAAAATTCATTACTCTAGCTCACAGAACCAAAATGATTTATGTGAACACAAAGTATAAAACCAGAGTTAGACTTTTTCCAATATTATCTTTGGTAATAAATAAATCAAAGTGATTATATAATTTGAATTTGACTAATAAAATAATAAAATTATTCTTTTTAAATAAAATTATTTTCTTTATTATTTGAAAATATCAGTACTGAAATTCTATGTTAAATAAACACAAATATCAATATGTAATCTGAAATGAAGATGAAATAAATTGATGATGATACTAATAAAACAATGGTGAGAAGGATAAAGGATTTTTTTTATAAAATAAGTATATTTTTATTTTGGTTTCACCTTTGATATTTTTTTAGTTTTATAATTTTCATATCAATGTTTATAAAACTACAGAATAAAACAATATATAATGTCACTTTATACATTCTGTTTTGATCTAGTCTTACATTAATATGAAAATTATTTAATATAAAATTAGTATTATTTAAACAAGTTTTGAGATATTTTATAGTGATAAAGTTTTGGATCAGAATTCTTTTACGGCCCAAAAATATAATATTAATACCAAAAATTAAATCTTTATTAATAATATATTAAATTAATAAGAATTCTGATTCAAAGTTTTTTCTATAATTATTATTTTTATTTTTTATAACTCAATTATTTTAATGAAAAAAAGTTTAAAATCTGCTGTTAAAATGTTTTATTTAATTAAAAGAAATACGAAATTTGATAATGAGATTTTGACCATCATTTTTTGTAAAAATTCTGTCGATTGCAAATGGACTCTATTTTCATCCAAATATTTCTTTTTAATAGTTTTTTAAATTGAAAAATATCAAATCTTTCTTTTAAATTTTAAATTAATTTTAGTAATAAATAATAAATTTTGAATTCTTAAACTTATTCAATTTTGTTAAGTTTACAGGTTGATTATCCTGACTCTGATGAAAGAGAGGAGATTTCTTTCTCAGTTCCTTTCAGTAGCCTTTTATTGAAAACCGAAAATGACTATTTGTTGACCAAATCAAAGACATTTACAAGTTACCTCACGCTGCGTAATTTAAAGGATGCTGAAATCAAGTTTACTCTCAAAACTCGGTCACCGTTCGAAATAGATAATGGAAAGAATATAGAAAATAGAGAAATTAAAATCGGTGAAACTATCAAAGTGAGTTTCAAAATTATTTTAGACACTATTTTTAATATTTGAAATTTATTATTTTTAAAATGTAATTTTTAGCTTTAATTTAATCTCTGTTATCAATCAGGAATTTTTTATTTCACTTGACATACGTTTCTGAACCCTGTGAAATTTGACAATAGAGCGTAATTAAAAGTTCTTGATTTTCGCGTTTAGCAAGTACAATTCCAAGCAATTATGTATTCATTAAGAATTATATTCGCTTTGATAGATTTCGAAAGAAAGTGATTCTTTGCGAAGTTCAAAAAGTGATTAGTTATATTGTCAATAATAAAGGTAATTTTTTGGTATCACTACAAATTAAATGTTAAACAAATAATTGATAAGATAAGCGTTTGCTGTAAAATATGTATTAATCAGTTCCCGGGCGTTCACATGACTCTCCATATATAAAAATAATTAGTAATGTCATTCAAAAAATTTTTAAAAATGTATATGTTATTACACTCATACCTCGCTTTACGGCCTAGATACGTTCCAGGAAAGTTGGCCGCAAAGCGAAACGCCGCATAACGAATCAAATACATTTTGATACAATTCCATATAAATTCAATAGGTTTTTTGGCCGTATAACGAAACATTTTAGGCCGTAAATCGAAAAAGTGCCGTAATTAAAATAGGCCGTTATAGCGAAAAGCCGTATAAAGAGCAGCCGTATAGCGAGGTATGAGTGTATTTGATTATATAGCACAAATAATTGGCATAGAAAATAGTTTTTTTTACCGACAATTTAGAAAAGAATTTGCCCGAGAAGTGGTTAAAATGAAAATATTTTTTATTATATAGATTATCTTCTAATCCAATATTTTTACATTTAATATATATTTTGCGGCAAAAGTCATATCCTAATATTTACTTGTTTAATATATTCAATAACATCCCGAGAATTCACGTAGACAATAAAAGGTTTTCATTTATAAAATGAGAACACAATAGTTTCATTATTACTGCTATAAGTTGTGAAAATATAATAACAGAGTTTTAAAGATACTGAAATGTAAATTTGTTTTCTCCCAGTAAATATAAAGCATAATCCTAATTTATCGAATTTTTATAATTTTTGTCACAAATTTTTTCGAATACTATAAATTACAAAATATAGAAAAAGTTATTAATAGAAATATTTAATTTACATTTTACATAAATGTAAAAATCACACGTCTGTACAAAATGTTACTATCAGTGTGCGGTGACCACTCGTGTAAGTTCTATGACCTTGGAAAGTATGTGTGCATTCATAAGGAAGTGTACACTAGGGTTATGACTTTTTGACTTTTTAAAAAAAAATTAATTTCCTGTGTTCAAGTCCTCTCGGTTGTAAAAAAGGTCACCCCGCAATTCAAATTACGTTTCGTCATTTATTTAATCATGTTACTGCTACTACTAATACGTGTGGCTTTCCTGCAAATCATTTAAAACTTGTATAGATTAAAAGTGCTTAGAACTTTAGAACATTTTGGAAAATAACAGAATATTTTAGAAGACTTTAGAACATTCTAGAACAATTTATAGCTCAATATATAGCTCAATATATAGAATCAATATATAGGTGCTCATATAATTTTATAGTTATTACAGAAGCAACACATGGCGTCGTACAAGCCTAGCAATAGTAGCATTCAGAAGAACAAGGATGTCTGGACCAATAATCTGGTAAAATTTGAAGACTCTCATAAAAGAAGAAGAATGGTCCCTTTGGAAGAATGTTCACTGGAAGAAAAGTGCAGAATGCCTCTCCAAAAGCAAATTATCGGACGCTTCCATTTCCTTGGACCAAAAATCAAAGGAAGAAAGGAGCGAATAGCGGAAATTTCCAAAGAAGTCACCAAATTGTGGAAGAATAAACTGAATTTTCCTCATGTATCTGATCAAGTTATACGAGCAAAGCTTGACCATTGGCTTACAGACCAACTGTACAACGAAAACGACTTTAATAACTTGGTTGAAATACTGAATCCATACAAAAAGGCTTTAAGCTCTTTGAAAAATCAATGGAAGCGAGAGCTATCCATACTACATATACCCAGAAGTAATCAATGTGCAGAGCGCGCAAATAAAGTAATGGAGGAAATTTATTCATCATGCAAAAATAAAGACAAATTGCACCTTCGATTCCTTCTGTGCAACAAGCAAGAGCAAGGTCAACGGTCTGAGTCATTATTGGATTGAAAATTTATTGTATTACATGACTATGACATTCTAAATACATTTGAATACATAGTAGTACTTATGTCAAAATCGATTTTTCAATGGCGGGGTGAACTTTTTTGAAAAGATATGCAAATAATATTTCATTTCGTGCTTTTTAGGTAAAAGTTCATCAAACTACAGTACAGGAGCATGGGGTTGACTACACTAGAATGCAGTCAATTAATCTTTTTAGTGTATCCGAGGAATATATTCACCATAGACAAGGTCACTACTCTGCGGTTATGACGCATATATCCGCAATGTATAAATCTATGTGAATCGCTATGGACTGGTCTTATATTCCACTACTGTGTTATAGTTAGATGATGTCAGGAGAGGTCGTGTCAATCAACTTGTAATCTACCTTTTTATGGTATTTAGTTTATAAACAAAACAAATAATATCAATGTATCAGTAAATCTCTTCTTGATGTGATGCACGTTATGATTTGTGGCTTGTTGTGCTGCAAAGGTTAAACATGCATTTATTTAGGATTTCCATAAAATAGAAGCCAATTTTATTGCGCCCGCTGCGGAAATGTCAAATTATAACCAATTTTATCATCAATATTTAAAATGCTATACTTTGCAATCGAAGATTAAGCCAAATCACATAACAGTTAAAGAGCCCAACATTATTATACAACCCTTTTCATTTGTATTTTCTTTTTGTAAAAGAAATACAGTTGTTTTTTTTTGTTTTCTGAATATCATTTTCATTGCCAGGTGCCCGTGAAATTTGTCCTGGATCGTAGGCAAATGTTGCTATTGAAAGATGAAAATCTCTACAGACACAATGAATCTCATTGTTTGAAAATCGAACATCAAATCCTACCGAATGAACAGCAGAAAACGGCTAAAATGGTTCAGTTTCGCGATGTGCTAACAGTGAATTACAACAACACAAAACTCGATCAATTAATTCCAATTCGAACTCAAATCCATTTTCCTGAATTCATAGTTTCGAAATCCCGAATAGAATTCCCCACTTGTTTCATTCGGGAAACAATAACTGACTACATCCGAATTGTCAATAAATCAAAATCAGCTTCTTATGTGTTTTTGAAATTGGGTGCTCATTTCTGATAATTGATTTGTTATTGAATTAATTATTGATTTTTTCTCTTTCAGTTAATCAATCCGATTCGGTTTTTGAGTTGAACAAATTTTCCGGTTTCATCCAATTCTCTGACATGAACTCTGATGAAAGTGAACTCGAAGTGCAATTATTGTTTACGCCGAAGTAAGAATAAATGATTTTCATTGGTTGAAAACAGTTATACCGATTTCTTAGACAAGCGATCGATTATAGTGCAACATTAATAATATCCGGTATCATGGGAGAAGAAGAGAATTCAATTCCGATTTCTGCTAGAGGATCATATGATAATAAATATCAAAAAGATTAACTATTTGATTTTGAAAAAAATTAATGTTTATTAGAATGTTGAAATAAAATTATTTTCATGTTTTGTTTTTCTAATTTCATTTTTCTCAAAATGGGGGAAAATATTTTTTAAAAACAAATCAATTCTTAAAATATGCCTTTTATATAATATATTATATATATATTTCTCCTTATTAAAATAAGTTTAGAATAAGGAGTTATGAAATAATTTGGTTCGCTAAACACTATCATTGTCGACTCAAAATTACCTCACTCTCATTCAACCTTTCAGACAATGTTCGCTCGCATTCGAACAATCTCGCATCATTCGCACGTCTTTTGTCAACTATCATTCTACTTTTCTGGCTTTAAACACTTGGTATCGTCAAACTATTAGATTTTAAACTTTTGATGCATAATAAATGGGTAATTTAAAAAAATAAAATTCGACTATTTAAAACAAAAATTTTAATTGGCAGTAATTATATGTGGCATTAGTAATGTAATGTGATTAGTGTCAGAAAAAATTCAGTTAAAATTATTATAACCATCGTCATTATAATTATTAAATACATGGAAGCTCGGAAGATTCTTTGAAGTAAGTAAATATAATAGGGTAGAGGCAAATAGACATTGATTGAATGCATACATTCAAGACTCCAAGACAATAATTTTGGCCAATATATGATATAATGCAATATAAATAAAATTTGACGTTTGATGATTGGAATTTATTTCTATGTAATAATTTATTTATTATTTTATATGTGGAAATGGAAGATTTATTTATTTTTATTATTGATAAAACCCCTTAAATAAATATTATTTTTATTTAACTTACAAAACTACTTAACTTATAAAATTACAGGATCCAAAATCATTTTTAAGTACATATAAACTGACACTACCTTTGACTTCAGACGGTTCCAGTTCCCAGTTCACCTTGCTTTTGCAGTATCCATCAACTAAGCCCAGGGACGGTCATTGAAAGTCGTAGGAATAAACCTGTAGGAACCCTGTTTTTTACATGGTCAACTTTATGTAGTTTGCTTTTTTGCAAATACTTTTGCAAAATAAAATGCGTTTTACTGAAAGAAAACAATTTTACAACACAGCTTATATCGCCCCGGGCAACGGCGGGTACCCCAGCTGGTTGTTTTATGAATAAAGTTTTCTAAAATTAGATTTCTGTCTCAGTTATTTTTATAAAAATTACCAAGTTAAGATTATTATTTTTTTTATTACGTAGTAACTTTGAAAAATAAGTAAAAATTAAATTATTTAACAAAACAGATGAGGAAATAATTCTGTTACCCAAAATATTAATTTGTTTTAATCTTCCGCTAATTAATTCCAATATAAAGCCATGAAAATTTAATACCAGGAACTCAAATCAAAAGTTAACAATTGAAGAAGGAAAAATTAAAAACGAACAAAATATTTTTTTTCTTTTCGAAAACAAATTTATGTTCTGAGATTCAATTCAGTTAGGTGGACACTTCCAATCGGATCTGTTTTGGATGTCATTAATAACAAGGAGGATCTATTTGAATAACTAATTTGGGTATTGCAGAGTCGGGAAGACAATTCGGGTAACTGCAGAAAAACTAAGAGGATAAACAACAAGATAGTATCACTTGATAGTAAAAAGTATACGCAGATACATTTCTTTACGGATTCGTGACTAGCTAGTTGCCCATATTCACTAATTATTATTGTGGATTTTACTTGGAAGAACATACAGTATTCTGTAAGTATGAAATTAATATGAAATTAATTAAATATTAAATAAATAATCGTTAAATGGATGTCGGGTCTCATAATAAAAGCTTTAAAGGTTTCGAAAACGGACTGAACCGATCTACAATTATTATTATTATTTTACTATTATATTTGTTATTTTTTAAACTTAAATAAATTGGTGTAAAAGGAAAAATGTTTTTGTTTTTCGGAAAACATTAATTTTTGGGTGTTTTTTAAATATATGGCGTGTTTTTAAGTAGTTTTGTTTGAATAATGAATTTTTAGAAATTTTTATATGGTATTTATGTATTATTTTTAGTTAGATAAATAACTTTAAATGTTAAAAACTTTACCACGTAACGGCACTACGAACGTTTTATATCAAATTGAACGAACATGGATAAGTTTAGCGACTGGATTAAAATGCAAAAATATCTGTCGGATTACCAAGCAATAAATATTATATAAATCCAGCGCTCAGTGAAAGTGAATGTATTTCCCATACAATAATTAATAGTTTAGCTTATGATAAAAGTGAATAACGTTGAAATTTTTTTTTAACTGATTATTTCCCAATTTCCTCTTTAGATAATTTAGCCAATGAATTTGATTTACATTTTTATTTTTTGTCGAAAGTTGGAGGACATAGTATTTGATCATTGATAACATAGAACTGTGCGGTTTCTCCAGAAGGATTTAACAAAGATATATGGGGTCCTAAATTTATTGATTATTGTAGAAGATTTTTAAGTTTTATTAATACTAAAAACTGATTATCCCTCCGGAGGAAGTAATTATATTGTAAGTATCTTGAGCAAGATACACATGTGCATCAATAACACAATATTACATATTTGACATTCATTATAATCAGACATACAAATTCAACATGCAATAATATTATTCCAAACATCTATTATAATACAGTAGCTATAAAAATGATTTGAAAACAAGATTGTATTTGTGTTGAGTCTATAAAATCTGCATAATTTGGAATTTATTGTTAATGTTGTTTAAATCACGCTCGGAGTAAGAATTATAGTTGTTAATTTCTCATTTCATTGACAAAACGCGATAAATTTTACTACTAGCACTTATTCATTTCCATTGAACCTTCAAGATAACAAGCCCATTTAGTCAACATTTTTCTTTCAATCAAGTTTTTTTATAAAATAAATTTCGTTTTTAAAGCTTTTGGATAACATATCAGATTTATTAGGATAGTTTATTAACATAAGAAATTCTTTATTGTTTGGTTTTTCTTATTTTCCTACCATTTGTAACAATTAATTAATAAGGTTATTATTTCCAAAAATTTTGTTTTAATTTATTTATTGTATTAGATTTTTTTCAAAATCCCTTATTTTATTTTTTTATTCGTTTTTTCACTTTTATTACTCCTTGTCATTTTCATTAATTTATTCGTTATTCATAATTTATAATTTCTATATAACCTTAACAGTAAATTGCATGGAATTCTTTGAATATTCCTAACAACATAACATGCGGTTCGAGGGGATCAGACTGATAATTTATTAAATTATTACAGAAAAGTTGAAGGGAACTTTTTAAATATGGTTGAATATTTCGAAAATTTTTTGAAATTTAATTAAAATTTAATTTCTTCATAATTAATTAATAATTAAATAATTCAAATTTATTTCTAAAAAAGAGTTGATTTCAGAAATAAAATCCAACATTGCTAGATTCAAACTGGCAATAAATTCATTTGGAAAGAAAAGTATTTTTTTTCCATTACCGAATATAAATAATTAATAAATGTTGTCGAACAAATTTATCGTGTTCTCCCTTCCTAGGTGACGCCTAACCCCATAAGAAATTGAATTAATGGAAATTTTTTATAATTATTAGTTTTTGGATAAAAGTTTTATTGTGCATCAATCAATTTGAAATTTTTCATGAATTTTAATTAATATTTCAATATCTAGAAATTAATTAATGTTACATTTTTACTCCTTAGTAACGATTCTTTATTATTAATTTTTTAATTTTGATTTTGATCCCTGTTCTAGTAAGCTTCACTAACAATTTTGTTTATAATATAATAATAATAATAATAATAATAATGATAATAATAATAATAATAATAATAATAATAATAATAATAATAATAATAATAATAATAATAATAATAATAATAATAATAATAATATTAATAATAATAATAATAATAATAATAATAATAATAATAATAATAATAATAATAATAATAATAATAATAATAATAATAATAATAATAATAATAATAATAATTATAGTAATAATAATAATTATAGTAATAATAATAATAATAATGATAATAATGGAAATATTTAATTTTGCAATATTCATTTTTAGTTGTATATTATAAAACATAAATTAGCATTCTCGAAAATATAATTGACATAAATTGACTTTTAAATTGTATTTTCCTCCAATAGAGATGTCAATATAGAAATATAAAATATTTATTATTAGAAAATTTTCCATGAAAAAACTTGAAATAAAAATGAAATAATTATCCAAGTTAAAATTATTTTGAGATTTTAATTTGTTGATAACAAGCTAATAAATAGATTTGAGATAATTTAAAATCTCATCAAAAAATTAATTGTTATTTGATAAAATATAATATCAGCTTAATAAATAAATTTTTTATAAAATAATTTGATAATATCTTATCAATTTAGAAACCTTAATTAAAGCGCACTATGCATTTATTATAATTTCATATTAAATAATTCTATTTATAAAATAATTGGAAAAAGGGTTGTATCGAAAACTGGGAAATGTAATTAATTAAATTAATGAGTGAAATAAGTGCAAAAAAATAAATAGTAAACTGATCCTCCTAAAATAATGACAATGTAATTTATTTCAGTTTTTCTTTTAATTAATTCTATCAACAATATTAATATTAATAATGTTTGAAATTAGTTGTTTTAATTACTATTGCATTTATTTGGGTTTTTAATAGTTTTATTTATTAAGGATATAATTTTAATAAATATGATAAATAAATATATTTTTGTGATATTAATATTATTATTTAATATAAACACAGATTAAATTAAAGATTATGGAAATTTTTTTTAATTTTTAATTTATTTGTAAGTATTTTCATGTTGTCATTAAATGTTAAAATGAAACATGGAGAATCACAGAACGAAATATGATTAAAATTAAATTCACTTTAAGGATCGGTTAAAATGATAATAATTTAAATAATAATATATTAAATAATATTTATTAAATTTAATAATTAAATTAACTATTTTAATAATTAAAAAACAAACTCAGATAAATCAAAATTTTCAAATATTGATATTCTTAATTTTTTCCTAATTTAATAAATTATTAAAATTATATTAATACATAAATTGATTTTTAAATTGTATTCCCCTCCAATAGAAATGTCAATATTGAAATAAAAAATATTTATTATTTTATATTGACCTTCTTTTAAATTTTATATATTAAATTTTAATTTTGAAAATAAAAATTTAGAATTCAAATTTAAAATTCCAATTAAAAATTGATATTTAATTAGTTTTATTTGATTTAAGAGCAACAATATTTATCAAGTCATTCTGAGAAAAATAAAAAATAAAATATTAATTTAAATAATTTGAAAAGGATATATTTTTTTGAAACTTTACATAACGTACATAAACTAACACGATTATACTTTCTTTATATATTTTGTTCTGAACTCTTTCTTACTTATAAATTGTCTTTCTTTATTTTCATTCTGGCCTGCATTTATCAAAACTGCATAACAATTTTTACTGAAAACTATTCAATGAAAAATGAAATATTTGAAAAACCATTTGCATAGTCTAAAAAGAGATGTAAATAAAGGGCATTGTTTTTGAAAATATATCAATTATGGTAAAGATAAAAGACTTTATAAAAAGAATAAATAAATCAAAATAAAATAAACAATCAAATATGAAAAGTCTGTCGTTTTTAGAGAATTTACAATGAATTGATTACATTTATTGGAGTAAAGCCAAGTTACCCCCTTCCAAGAAGTATCTATTACTCCAATTCGGTCAGATGTGTTTGAAGAGAATGAAGAAAGGCTAATCACATTTAAGAATTAATTTTATTTTCAAATTTGTAAAAATAAAACAAATAAATATTGAAAATATATTTCCTGTGGTTTGCTGTCTTTTTAAGATAGACTGCTGACTGATCAAACAATTAGGTAGTTTCATATTTAAGGCTCGTTTTATTTTCATTTTAATGGGATAAAAAAACTTAAAAATCATGCATTAAATACATTTTGGTATATTATTGAAAGTTTGATATCCAAAATCAAAAAGATATTTGTAAGATCTTTATAAACAATCCTTTCAGTTATGCATAAATAAGAATTAATGGCCTACCCTGTGAAGACGATATAACAACACGTTACAATACATTTACAATGCGTTTCAGGGAAAACGGAGAAAATAAAATTAATATTTGAAAAACTATTTATTCTTTAAACTATCTTCAATACAACCCAATAAAATATTTAAGTATATAAATGTTTCAACTGGTGGGTTATAGATTAACCTAAACTATGCCCTTTGCACTGTTTCCAGTATAACTCAAGATATATGGGTTATGGCCATTACTTTTAAAAAGGGGTCACTTTCCCGTACACTATAATTGTCAAATAGTCAGGTTGGTCCATTGTCTTCATGAGAACTCGGAGCATTATCCTTTTCCACCGGCCGGATTCACAAAATTTGTTTCTACGCATCTACAATTTGCATGTTGCCGCCATAAATAGTTAGTTCAACAAATTGACTGGAAACAAACCGCTTTGTCCCTTTTGGCCAATACTCTACGTCTTTCCTCATCGTTCCCTTGTTGCCGATTTTTTATGCTGCGACCTTATCTCGATCTGGTCATGGGCAGCTTGTTCCTAGAGCCTCTTTGCAGTCAGTTTATGCTTCTTCATCTCCTCGGGTTGGAATCAGATAGATTCTAATTCTCTGAAGCGAATTTTTAGGCGTTCGACTCGCATGCAACATGTGTACACTTCCTCCATAGCGTGACGGACGGCTGCTTGGAACTCTTTTAGCACTGTCTTTACTAAATGAATGAATGTTATTGGTAATAGCAATCATTACTATCAAATAACAATTCACACATAAAATCTAAAATTACACTGTAAATGATAATAACACTAATTAATTTTTGAATAACACGTGGAATACTTAGTCATGATTTACGGATCAAACGAACAAAACAACAGTCCAGTTATTTAAAAAAATAATAGATATTGAGATAGTCTTGCCCACTAAACTTCGACTAGGTCAAACCTTAGTGTTTTGTTATTTGAGATTGTGGGCACCCAGTTCAAACTGAATGCTTCACCCGGTGTCTTAATCTCCCAATATAATTTGACTTGTCTGCTAAGTGACAGACTGTTCAGTTTAACTATTGCGAGCGCGATATCGTGACACAAAAGCATATATGAGTTAGACTTTTTCGAAGGGTAAGAGCGTTACACACTCCACTCTGCTTAGGTCAGCCTCGGTACAGAAAATCTGCCATATTAACGGTGTATGACAGATGAACTGTATCGAAATTCTGATGGTCTATATTTAATTAAGTTCACTGTCTTGCATGTTTTGGATGTAGGCAAGAAAATGGTGCACTTAAGACGTTAAAATTATGAAAAGATTTCGATAAAAACGATTACTAAAGAAACAAAAATATTATCAAAGCTTAAAAAATGATTTTTAATGAAATAATCAACGTACTACATTACAAAAAAATGGGGCACAGAAATTGCTAAGTCAAATTTTGACAATAACTTTAGAAAAATATTTTTCACCCAACATTCAACATTAAATTTCTGTGGAAATGTGTCGGTTAATATAGCCTATTTTGTGTGTGGGAGTTAGTGCGTTTAAACAAATTCAAATTATTTTTATTCGATTTCTTTTTGATTTAATTTTTATCATTTTTGATGACGATGTTTTATTATTTATTTCATTTTTGAAATTTTATATTTATTTGATTTTTATTATTTGCAACTCCATGATGGATTTCGCATATTTTCTATAATTTTCTATTATTTTTTGATTAAATTTACTTAAATTCTATTTTCTTTATTTTCTAAATTTTCTTTTCTTTTTTTTTTCGTTGCCATAAATTTAAATTTTTGTTATTTATTATTATTATATATTTGTTTATTTCATCGGGATACTTCTTATATTTGTTATTGATTTTATATTTACGTTTATGTTTTCAGTTTTGGTGTTAAGTTTTTCTCATTTTATTGGGTTTGATTGGCATTTGAGTTTAACTACTCATGGCTATGTTTGCGTGCTATTTTCTGACACTTTTGATGAAGATTATCGTTTAATATTTTTTCAAAATTTAGTTTTTGACTAACACTACAAACATTTGATGGGTGCCTTGTTGAAATAATGAAAAATGTTCAACTGAAATAAATTTTTTTATATGAAAGAGTTGATAAACGAAATATAAAATATTATATATTTCCTATTTTTTATTATGTTTTTAAAATCTAATTTAACAAATTTTAATCAATTATTTTAAGTTAAACTTAATAAATAAAAATACATAATTAAATAAATTTCTCAATGATTGATTAATTATTAATTTAATTACTTGCTAGATCAATATTATATCAACGATATCTGTATGTTTGAATTTTATTAGATAAATGTTTGAATATAATTAATGTTCTTGATTACGAAATCACTAATCGATATTTAAAATTATTATTAATAATCAAAGGAAAAAATATTTATTATATATATTTTATTATCGGATTTTAATTAATAACTTAACTATTGACATTGAAAAATTTTTATTTTCTTTTCAATTTTTGAAAATTATTTCGATACATTAAAACAAAAATAACTCCTTTTTAAAATTTTCTTTCCAGTTTAATAAAGTAACAATGAATAATAAAGCGTAATTTGATACAAACAGTTCGTTTTCAGCAAAAGTTTTTTCGACATCAAAAAATTAACCGCTAAATCAACAATTTTAAACAAATCGAGAAAATTATTGGAATTTGAATATATTCAAATATATAATTTTTATTAAAACATACAATGAAATTGAATTTTATTAACAATAAAATTTTATAGAAATAGATGTAATACGAAATTGATGTTCATTAGATTCCTTCATATGTGTCCTCCCGTAGAATAATCTGAAAATAATTTTTAAAATAATTTCATAATATAAATATATTAACTTAGCATTGACCGCAGAGTTTTGTAGAATATTGGATCCATGAAAAAATAAATGAAAATGTTTAGGAAGGAATTTATGTGGCTAAGACATTCCCCAATTGTTATTAATAAATTAATTTTCAAATGCTCCAGCTGTAATTCTATTTCTCTATCTTTGGATGGAACGTTCAGTGGAATGTCAGAATTGCTGAGAGCTAGGCCCATCACCTCATGATAGATATGAACGGCAAATAGAGGCAACTCGAGTACTAGGTAGCAAGTGGTTAGTATTAATAATAATATCAAAGGTTTCTTGAATCTTATAAAAGGTCTGATAGTGTTCTCGATAATATGGTAGAAATCGACAACCGAACAAATGGTGATGATACAAATCGGAAAACAAGAATTGAAAATCAAAATCAACAAAGTCGACGTAATCTTTCTTAACTTGTTTTCATTTTCTGTATGAAATAAACAACTGATGTAATATTTCTTTTCGAATTCACTGAAACAGTAATCGCATTTGTTGTCTTTTGCTAAGCTGAATGAGAAAACCAGTGAAGCGATAGAAATAAAAAGAAACAAATAGATCTCGAAACAAAATCTCGGAGACGAACGAGTCAGATTCTGTTGACTGACGATTGTATGGGTGCGAATTAGCGAGATAATCGTGATCCACCAAGTTCTAACAATGTAGAAAGCAAAACTCAAACCTAGGAAAACTCGAAATGAAATTTGGAAAATAACGACATTTAAAAGCGACACCATTTCAATGAGGGTATTCTGGTAAATTTCTATTTGGAATCCAACATAAACGGCTGTGCTGAATTGGTTGATGATCTCAATGACTGTCAACAACAGCAAATGAGTATGGATCATTGTGAAAGATTGGAATCGAATTATGTTAACGAATACAGCGAGGCAAGGAATCTTTATTAAAAAATTGCAAACGCTTATGATGACCATTGCTTTGGAAACATCTGTGATCATTATTGATTTGTCTACCAGTTCTGAAAATGTGGAACTATAGATGGTATGGTTTGTATAGAAGGACAGGACTTTTGTGATATTGCTTGATGTGCAGTTCATCATTGATAATGAAAAGATTTCTTGGAAGATTTTTCTTTTTATATGAATGTATCAAAACAGTTATATTTTACGAACAGTTAAGTTATTTCGCCACAGATTGGGGATATCCAATCAAGAGAATAGAGAGGAGATTGAATCTGCGAGTAATAGATGGTTTTCGAGAGGAGGGAAGAAAAAACGGAACAACATTTTATGGTTTTGTAAAAATTATAATTATTCACAAATATTTTCTGGGAAAATATGATATTTTAATCCAGTTTCTTTTCTTAAATTATCCCCTTGTTAATTTAATTAGTTGGGCGAAATTCTGGTTGTGAAATAATGGATTTGACATACTGAAATTTCCTACTCGTTTAATATGTAATTAATGGCTGCGATTCCCATGATTGTTTTCTTCTGAAATTATTCCATTACGATTTGATTTAGATTTTATTTTTTTGTATCTTGCAATTTCCCTAATTTTGGTCTTCTGTAAATATATAATATTAGTAAGGTTTTAACTGACCATTTTATGATAATGCTGGAAAAGATTCATTTTCTATGCTGTAATTATTATAGTGATGTGAGTGCCTAAACTCAACTTTTGCTCACAATGCCCCCCCCCATGTTTTGGTTTTAACTAAAATAATTTTTAAATATTCAGTTTCCGAAAAATATTTTTTCATAGAAATCTGATTTCGATTAACTTCTTTTACTTTCAATTCAAAATATTATCATCAATATTATTATTATTATTATTATTAATAATAATAATAATAATAATAATAATAATAATAATAATAATAATAATAATAATAATAATAATAATAATAATAATAATAATAATAATAATAATAATAATAATAATAATAATAATAATAATAATAATAATAATAATAATAATAATAATAATAATAATAATAATAATAATAATAATAATAATAATAATAATAATAATAATAATAATAATAATAATAATAATAATGTTTCTCTAATTCTTTGTTTCGATTCCTTAGGCTTGGTATTTTGTATATATTTTAGTTTCTAGTGATGGAACGTAGAGACTTTGCCATTGATATGCCTAGGCCTTCATCAATGATCTAACGTAAAATATTTAGCTTTAACCCTTTCCAGCCCAAATTTTTTCAAAACAAAAAAAAATATATGCAGTAAGTAGGTACCAAAACTACTTATTTTATCATAAAAATATTTTACTTCACTTTTTTTGTTGCCCCCTGTTGCCAACTGTTAAAAACATATCTTACTATAGTTCTCACTAGTTACTGCCAACCGTTTTGGTAGTAGAGAGAAAAAAACTGAGTTTTTAACTAATGATTCCATTTGGAATCACTGGGCTGGAAAGGGTTAACACGTTTACTTTAGACATTCAGGCTGCGTTAAAACAGGGTTAGTTCAAAACAATAATTTTGTTTTTAATGGAAAAACATGGAATAAATAATTGACCCCTGAAATCAAAGTTTTTGTAGTATTGCAACACTCAATTTGTTCGGATTGTAAACGTAGACATCTCTTGAGAAAGGAAAATGAAAACAATAAACTGCACTAAAATGGCCACTTAGAATAATTCTGACGAAGACGATTTCTGTAAGGAAAATTGATTTCGATGGTAAACAATGTTCCAAACAGATTATTTAGTTGCCTGAAAATGTTACTTTTACTCGGCTTCAAATTTTTGCTTACCTAATAAAATTAACAACAAAATCATTTTCTATCGCAAACAGTATCAAAAAATGGTATAACACTTTTGATAAAGAGGAGGGATTAAACAAACAAACATTTTATGATAACTTGGAATTTTCGGTCATCACTTGTCTTATTATTTCCTGTGCTTATAGCACATTTGTAGCTGAGTAGGTGATCATTTGTCATATTTTACCTTAACGCTCGCACGATCTGATGGAGTGGTCACAATATCTTCGGAACATAAAATACTATACGATTCCAAATTTGAATTCACCCTTTCTACAGTTCTTTTCGACAGGGCAGCTTACTGTTATTTCCATTATTCCTAAATTAACTGAATCCAATGTTCCGAAGTATTTGTGGACATTCATATATCGTCTGTTTTTAAACTAAATTTGTGATTCAGTTCTTTTAAAGTCTTAATTCTAAGAACTAGCTTACCTATCATTTAGCGATAATATATATACACCAAATTCGTGACATCTGACGGCAGCTGTGATATAGACAATAACTGATTTTTATATTTTTATAAATGAACTTGCTTTTAGTTATACCAGGAATACTGAAACCATCTTTGACTACTAATGTTTATTTGGATTAGTGACAGTCACAAATTTATCAAATGTTGTCTATGATTTTCCAGAAAAATGGCTTTAAATGTTACCAACAATATTTCAAAACATTTCTGTTCCGTTTTTTACTTAAAATTTGATATTAAAATTGCATTATTTAATGGTTTCAAGGTTTAAACCTTTATAGGCGAAGGCTGAAGTTAATTAATATATTAACCAGTTGCTTTAATGTCTATATTTATAATACCGTCCATATAAACATCAACGTTAATACGTCAATACTTTGAACGAGAACGCTCTTTGGTTAATTTATTGTTTTAACTGCGTGAAGTTTGCGTTGCAATGAACAAGTCCAGCATTATATCGAAGGGAATTTGTTATCGTTGTCTTTTGTAGGACTGTAAAAGATCTAAAAAGAACTGTTTATGTATGTAAACAGTGTAATGTGGCGTTGTGCGTTTTGTGTTTTGAACCATTTCACAATAATGGTTGTAAAAAAATATAATTAATACTTGTTTGAAATGTTTATATTTTTTGTAATAAAATTTTGTTTTTCATAAAATTTTTTTATTACAAAAATTTATTTTTTAACATGACGTTAAACAATCTTTGGTCAATATATTAACCGATGAAATCTTTGATTTTTCTGACGGACTAAGAAGTATATTTTTATTTTTATTTATCAAATTAATTTAGCTAGGCAATAAGTATTTTAAAATATATTAGTTAACATTCAAATTCCAAAATAATTAATTTTCCCTTTAAACAGTGACATGAGAAATGTTTTAGTTTCATTTTATTGATTAATTAATCGTTTTATGTTATAAATATAATCTCTTTTATAAAACAAATAAAAAATAAATAATAAATAATTTAAAATTGACGAGATTACGAATGTATATAATGAAGAATAACTGAACAACCAACCAAGGAAGACTTGCATTATTTACAACAACCTTAATTCAGCTTAAAAACAAATTTAAAAATAAAGATTATACGTTAAAGGGTATTACAATAACATCTCAATGTAGAAAAAATATTTTGTTAAAAGCTGTGGTTCATTAGTATAAAATTAATTAAATTTAATTAACCTACCTAGATTTAAAAATATTCTAATAATTTTTTATTTCTCGATAATCGAGAAATTGTAGATTGTTGAGGATTCTCAATCACAACCTCTAATCAGCCTCACAGCGTATGTTCAAATTGTGATGGACTAAGCTATGGTTACCTCTTGATAGTCAGTCGGGCAACTGCGTAATCGACAGATGATATCATTATTCTTTCGTCTTCCAAACAACGCTTTTGATTAAAACAATTTAACAAAAGTAAATTTATTTCTGTTTGAAGATCAACATTGACTGAAAAATAGTCTGCGATCAGTGACTTTGATACCAGTAATTGAATGTATATGACAAATGTAAATCAAAAACTAATCAAAGATTTTATTAATGAAATATAATTATTATTTAGTGACACAATTGTAAATTAGAAAATTATATTCTGAATACAAATTTTTAAATTAAATTTTATTTTCTTCAAGACCTAAACAACTCTAAATTGTTGTTTTATCAGATCATTAGCCATGAGTGACTAATATAAATATATGCGATTTTGTTTAAGTTATATTATTCAAATAATTGCATCAATTTATTTAATTTATCTTCTATCTGGCAGATTAGTGGCAAATTAAAACGAATCTGAATTGGAAATAACAATTATTATTTTTATTTTTAATAAATGCCACCTCCATAATTAAAAGAAATTATATTACAAGATTTACATCTGAATTCTTAAGTTATAATAAATATATTATTATATATTCTATTTATAAAATAATGACTTATTTTATTAATTAAAATTTAAGTAAATTATAAATAAATTATTTAATTTATTCAATTTCAACTCTAAAATTAATTGGAAACTAAATAAATAATTTATAATAAATTATATTTAAATTTTTGATCCTTAAGTTTATGAACAAAAGCAAAATTATAAAGATAATGAAAATAATTACACATACAAAATACTTTAGTTGAAATAGACCTCATGATAATTTTTCGGCAAATATTGTAAAACTATAAAACAAAGAATTCAAAATAAACATAATTTTTGAAATTGATATGCTCAATGTTGTCAGATTTCCACCAAGCGTATCCTAGAAGGGGACTGATTTGTTGTAATCAACATTATACTGAGCCATTAGACGGTCTTATCGAAATCTAAATAAATTTTATATGAAGAAAGGCTTTCTGAAACGGTATTTTAATCGAATTTGTGTGACTTATTTATATTAATCGACGAACAATTTTGGCTGAAAATTCAAACAATTCCAAATAAATAAAACATGTGTGTATATATCATTTATATTATTCGCGTATGTATGCGCACTTACTTATTACACCAGAAACCACTCAGATATGTTTCCTATAATGTAAGGAAAAAGTCAAACATCTTAAATTATAGAAACATACATACTTACTTTGATTTCACGCTGATGTTCTCATTGATAGTGCAATCTAAAATCTAAAAAGTGGTAGAAGAATTAAATACTGCACACAAACACAACATATACTAAAAACACATACAAACTTTCGATTCATTGAAATGCGCAGGTTAGATACGTTTCTATAATAACTTTATTTTAGACAATTTTTAGAAAAAAAAGATCGCTGAAAATTTTTTTAAATATATTTTTAATGAAAATATAAGAGCAGATAAATTTGGTTCAATGTCTTTTCAATACAAAAATTAAAAAAATTATTTTATTCATATTTGGCGATTTTTCTCAAAATGTTTTAGAAAAATACATATTTTTGGTGATTTTTTTATTTATTTAATTATAATTAAAAATGTATCTAACTCACATTTTATCGAAATAATTCCAAAATACTTAAAAATAAATGTCATAAAATTTCTAAAAACCTATGAAAATTAATTAAAAATAATTTATAGTTATATTGTTGACTACAAGTAATTTTTAAGAACTTGAATAATGATCTCATATCTACACGGATCAAAATTCAAGTCTTAAAATTCACTTAAAATTAAATATCTTACCTGAAATCCATTTCAAAATTGGCTAAAATTAATTTCAAGAAATGAAATTTATTAAATTGGTGAATCAATTTAATGATTTACACACCAATCACTGCTATAGAAAATGTATCTCAGTGGTGTTTGGTGTATTCCAAATACACCAAAGAGCAATTGATAATCATTAATGAGACATTCATTTAGAAATGTCAATTGAACTTTGTTTTGATTTAGTTATAATTTAATTTTTTATGTTAAATTAATGAAATAAGAAGATATTTATTTATTTATTTAAATATACATTAGATTTTTCATCGTTCACCTAAAATATCTAGTTTCATCAAGCATTTAGGGAAGAATCTTTTAATATGATTATTCAAATGATCATATGATTTTTCAATTTACTATAATCTAGTTTTCGAAGTTCCTCGTTAACTGCTTGAGATATTGCAGTAAATCAGTCATTGAAGGTAAATCTGTCTGCTAAATCCATCAGCCGAAGAAACTTTAGTCCTTACTTCATTTTTAATGTTGCTAATATAAATAATATAAATCATGTTTATATTATGAATATTATTATTTTATTATTATTATTATTTTACTATTATTTAGTTTAAATGAAATAATTTATTTTTTTAATTTGGGTGTACAATAAATTCCAAGAAAATGTTCCAATAGGAAATAAAGGGAAAGATATTATCTTATAAGATAAGGGAAATAAATGCGATAAATCGGACAAGCTAGACAGCTGCTCGTTCAATTCAAAATAAAAAAAATTGGTACAAAAATTTAATTTTGATTTAGTGTTGCAATTTTTAATTTCAGAATCGAAAACTTATTTTGAATGTAAGTTAAAATTTAAATTAAGATATATTACAATTAAACAATTTTAAAATTTAAAAGATTTTAGAAAATAAATATTTTTTAACTGATTATCATAAAACTATTTAACATTTTGACTAACCAGTATTATTCAGTAGTTTTTGTATTTTAAAAATGTTTTTAAATTCATACTTATACTAGAGTCTCTTATTTGCTGACCTTTCGCAAAGTCTTACAAAACAAGGGTCAATGATTACCATAATCATATACAAGTAAAATAGAAACAATAAAATCAATAAATTAAATCGATAATTTCTTTTTTACAAAATGGATTATTTTATGTCAATTAATTTGCAAAAATGTAAGAATAAAAATTAAAACCTATTTTAAAAATGTGTTATACAAAATTTTAAAACATTCAAATGTGGTCGAAGTAATTAATCCAATTAGAATAATCCATTTCCCGCAATTCAATTTCTTTTGTTTTTTTGGTGAAGGAAAAGCTACTGATAACTTTCACATTATAGTTGGTTTTAATTTGCTGGAACATTTTCAATTGCCTGAGAAAAGAATTACATGGTGGCTCAAATAGCCAACTTAATTATAAAATTCTACCAGATTTTTATAGCTTGCTTCAATCTTGTTTTGCCTAAGAGAGATTCATACATTTTAGTGACTGCATTCTGCAAATCCTCATATGAGGAAAATTGGAGACCTCTTAGAACAATTTTGAGGCGGTTGAATATAAAAGAAATCGGAAAGGACCAAGTCAGGCTTGTAAGGGATGAAGCATCCCTGTAAGGGCATTCCTGAATTGCTGTTGTCAACAAGTTAATGATATATATTGGACGTTTGTCATAAAGATAAAACAATTTTAACACTTGAATTTTCCTTCCAAATTTTCTGGTTTGTTGTATTTGGTTACCATATTACTCATTATTGAGGTAAACCCCCGATTCCGCTAAATCTGCGAGAATCATGCCAGTTTCATATCCAAAAATGGAAAGCATCACAGCATTTTTATGTGGTTTTAATTCTTGGATCTTTCTTGAACTCGTGATTCCCTTTTTTGACATAGGGTTGTCAAATCAGAGTTCTGTTTATAACACTTTAGTGAATTAGCTTGCATACCAGCGGCTGGAAGTCGAGTACAAAGTATAAAGTATCACTCTTTGTATTTTACATAATAGGTTTGTAAATAAATAAAAAGTCTCAACACAGCAGACAAGATACTTATAGTAAAAAAACAGAAGACATTACTAAAGGATACAATGATGATCAATATTGAGGGATCCTTTGGCTTTGACATTCCAACTTACAGTTCATTCGACAACCATTCGTCTATAACGCTCTATAACTTTGAGCAGAAAAAAGTAAAAAATAGCACAGAAACGATAGCCAGAATGACATGTGTAAATATCACGTCACTACTGTTCACCATTTGGAACAAGTTCTCGTGACAAACAGACAAACAGGCAATCACATGTATTTTCTGTTTTATAGTATTGATTTAATATTTTTGTAATGTATTTCTCAATTACTAATATAAAATTCAATTCAATGATAAATTCGGAATTCTTTTTTCACTTTTGTTATTTCTTGTCATTTTAAATGAACAAACATCAATTTCGTTTTCTGATTAACTTTTAACTCCGAAAAATTGTTAACAATTGTACACATTAATTCATAATTTGAAAAATATATTAAATCAAATATAAATTCAATCAATATTAATCCATAATTTCATAATTTTATTGGGGAGTGCCAAACTTTGTGCACTATTATATTTGAAATTTTAAAATTACTAAATAAAAATTATGTGGAGTGAAAAGAATAAAATTTAAATTTTAAATTTTGAAACGATGTAAAATTTTCAATTCTCTATTGTTACGAAAATTAGAATTAATATTAGAATTAATAATTTTAAAATGGCCTATTAAGTAAACAAATATATACTTATCTATGTTTATTTTGTTTTGTTGGGATAAATAATAAACAATGACATAATCTAAGGAACAAGGAATATTTTTAAATTTCCGCAGTCTTATTAAATCAAATTTATTTCAAATTATGAAACGACAGATTTTTACGAAATATTTTTTCTACATTGCGATGTTATAGCAATACCATTAAACGGAAAAAATCTTTATTTTTTAAATTTGGTTCTAAGATGTAGTGAAATTGTTGTAAACAATATAAGCTCTTCTTGGTAGGTTGTTCAGTTATTCTAGATTATTCATTTTTATTTAAACTTTGAAACCATTAAACAATGCAATTTTAATATCGAGTTTTAAGTCATAAAATGGTACAAATATGTTACGAAAAATTGTTGGTATTATTTTATGAAAAACCTGTGTAAAAATATGTGTAGGAAATCCATATCATGGAAAGCATTGCAAACGGTTGAATTTCATCAAAATACAACTGTTATAAGAACTTCTTTTAATTTTCATCTCTGATTTCTTTTCAATTGACATTATATTTATTAAAAACTTGACTATAAATCAGTAAAAAATATCGATTTTTGATATTCACGAATTTTCGGCACTGCTTTCTTCAAGTGATTATGGTAGGATGAAGATAATTGTTAAAGATGGTTCTGCAACTGCAGGTAGTTCACAAAGCTATACTTATGCAAAATCATAGACAACATTTGATAAATTTGTGACTGTCACTAATCCAAATAAACATTAGTAGTCAAAGATGGTTTCGGTATTCCTGGTATAACTAAAAGCAAGTTCATTCATAAAAATATAAAAATCAGTTATTGTCTATATCACAGCTGCCGTTGATGTCACGAATTTGGTGTATATATATTAGCGCTAAATGATAGGTAAGCTAGTTCTTAGAATTAAGACTTTGAAAGATCTGAATCACAAATTTAGTTTAAAAACAGACGATATATGAATGTCCATAAATACTTCGGAACATTGGATTCAGTTAATTTAGAATTAATCCAAATAACAGTAAGCTGCCCTGCCGAATCGTATAGTATTTGCTGTTCCAAAGATATTGTGACCACTACATCAGATAATATGAGCGTTAAGGTAAAACATTGAAATTATTTGATAATTAAACCCGATATAGATATAAATCACACTTCTCAGAAGATATAGTATCTAAAAAAATAACGTTAAATTTGCATAGGTTAAAGAGCTGGCACTCTTATTAAATTGTAAGACCCGGTGGAATATCTTAGAGTCAATGGTATAACGATTTCTTTGTATAGTTGATACTATAAAAAGGCTTTAATATGTTATATATTTTGATTAATGATGATATTACTAAAGCTAGAATTATTTTGAATATTTTGAAACCTGTCGAAATAGCAATAGAGAGATTAAGTAGTATCGATACTACCCTGTTGACAGAAGGAGTCCTAACATTTCTTTTTCAGGCACTAGAAAATATCATTCGGTTTTACTTTTAAAGTTTCTTGACAAACTAAAGGATCATATAGGAAAGAGAATGTATAATAACTAGTGTCTCTTAAGATTTTTACATGACTTATCCTCTCTGAAAAATGTGTAAGAAAAGTAATAATAATAATAGTAATTAATAATAATAATGATCATATTATTATTATTATTATTATTATTATTATTTTTTTTTATTATTAATTATTTTTATTATTATTATTATTATTATTAATTATTATTATTATTATTATTATTATTATTATTATTATTATTATTATTATTATTATTATTATTATTATTATGATTATTATTATTATTATTATTATTATTATTATTATTATTATTATTATTATTATTATTATTATTATTATTATTATTTGACTTTTATTTTTATTTTTATTTCTTTTATCATTATCATTGCAATTAAAGCCGTTCTTGGATATTAAAGAATTGGTTATAAATCAATGTCATTTTAGATAACCGATACCCAGCCATACCCATCCATATCAGTTATCCAAATATTGATACACTAATTCCAGTCTCCAATCACTTACTGATTTCCCTAGCAATGCAAACAATGTCTGCTATTGGAAATTCTTATCCATCGGAATTTGTGTGTTTCTATGCTATTTTCACTGTGAAATCCAATCATTAAATGGCACAAATTTCCAATCGAAAATATCAAATATTCTGATATAAGAACTGGATTCAATTGTAATGCAAAAAATAACGATCTGAAATTCACAGAAAATATGATTTGATGAAAACAAAAATCAAGAGAAATCGAACAGGTACATATATTTTTATTTATATTATTAAGTTAATTTTTGTTTTAATTACTATTATTTTTCATTTATTTATTTAAAATTTTTCATCCATAAATTGTGTATGAATAAGTCTTTGAAATATAATTACCTTTTTAATTAACGACAAAAAAGATATAACAAAAATTACATATATTTTGTGTTATGTATTATTTCTACTTTACATAGCATTTATGACATGAAATTTAATTCAATTATCTGCAATCAGTATAATTGCTGTTTGGAACAATTATAAAAGTAGTCATTTTAATTTGGAAATGTAATTTAGAATAGAACTTTATATATAAATTTTTAATAATTAAATTAAATTTTTAAACATTTCATTCAGACATATTGTAATTCTCAAGTGTAAAATTTAGATAAATATCAAAAGTAATAATAATTAAAAAAGATTTTTAATGAAAATTGTATTAATTTAATGAATTAAAATTTAAATATTAGCAAAAATTACCCTATATACTCGCATAAAAGCTGACCCCCCTTAAATTTGGTTTATTAAAATGTCAAAAATAGATGGCCCGCCGACCTATTAAAAATGATATTTTGGGTAATAAATAATTTATTTCAAATTATGCAATTAACTAAGAACCAAAATTACTCGGACTTCAAATATAATGCTTATAAGCTACATTGTTTTTGGTATTAATTATCTCAATAATTATAAGTTAGTTTATAATATTTATTATTTTTCGTATGTTTAATATTTAACTCTTTCACGCCAATGACTGTATATTTCCGGGCGAAAAAATATTGACCAACAGTTGAAGACTGTATTTTTGAATTGTTTAGTCTTTTCTTTTATTCTAATATTCATCTGTGTTTTAGGCAGTTCACATTTCTCAAATAATTTCTGTCAGTGAAGAATAACCAAGGAATTTAAAAAACATTATTAATCAACAACAAATATTAGCGTAATTTTTTTAAACTGATAATAATTAATTAATTGATAATTATTTAATTTTTAAAAAACTTAATTTTTGAGAAATTTAATTTACTTATTTTGTATAACTTTATTAAGTAATTTCATTTTTATCAAAATATTAATCTAATTTATTGTCACTTATCCATTGTTAGTGACAACACCAAAGATACTATATTGTGTTCGTCGAACACTGTTCCATCTTCAATCCAGTTATCCTTCTGATCATTTGTAGGATGATCTATTTTCTGCCTATGCGTTTACGACAAGAATACGAACAATAGAAAGATTTATGCTTTAAATTATCTTTGGCCGGACGACCTTTATCTTCTATCGCGGCTTTGAACATTGTTCCAAGCAGGCTTCAGAATATGCATACTCTTCTTCGCATTTTCAGTACTATCTCAGTCACCACATGCTCTCCTGAAAGATTATTCAGCTCCCTCGAGTTTCTGAAAACCTTCATCAGAAATCGAACGAAAGATGAGAGATTAACAGGTTTGGCACCCTAAGATAGATTTATCATATGTTTGTTATATGTTTCCATCTAAAAGATCAAAGACCTTGGTGCAGTGAATGTCAAGAAATCAAGTGAACTAATAACCTGGTTTCATATATTCCGCTTAGATCAAATTTCATATTGTTAGGTATTAATTGTTAAATAAACATCGGTTAATTATAAATCTCATTCCTTGTGATCAATAAATAAGAATCAACACTCCCAATTTATCTTATTATTGTAAACTATAAACAAAATGTACACTTCACCAATTATTAGTCTTAAATAAATAATCAACTTCGCTGTGAAATGTCAAAACTCTGCACAGATTATGATAATAATCTCCTTTTTACAAAGATCCACAATTGTTTTCAATCTTCTTTTGATTAATTTGCTAATTAAAGTTTTTTCTGGGCCTTTCAATTGATTAATTAGTCTTTAATATTTTACATAAATTTGTGCTTTTCATACTTTTCCGTGCATTTCCCTGTAAAATCATTCGTATTATGTTGTCCACAATAATAACTTCTGTCTTTGACCCGTTTTCCTACTTCAAATTTGAAAAATTATCCATTTATTGATATTCAACAAACTCATATTTATGTGTTTTTCACATATTACCAACTTTTCTTTAATTGTTTGGTTCTGTTAGTTTTTGTCGCGTCTGTGTGCGCGTTGCTGAGGTTTTTGCTAGTTGAGGAGCTGTGTTGATTCGAATTTTTTTTGGAATTAATTTTATGCTTTTGGTTTTTTCGGATTTTTTTGGTTTAAAATAGTGTAATTTTCAAATTGTGTTGAATTAATAAAAGTTTTTGAATATTGGAATTTACTGTTATTTTAAATTGTTGATCGACTAAGACATCAAGGAGTAATGATTGGTATCGGTCAAAAGGAGAACTATGTTGGTGATAAAACTCAGTCTAAGGGAGGTATTTTAACTTTAAATTATTCAATTGAACACAACATTGGTTCAAACTGGGATTATATAAGAAAGATCAGGCATCATGAATTTTACAATGAATTGAAACTTGCGCCAAAAGAACATCCCGTTTTTCTTAACGAACTACCACTGAATCCCAGACCCGACAGAGAAAAAATGACTCAAATTATTTTTGAAACATTCAATTTTCTTGCTATGTATGTTCCTATTCAAGCAGTTACCTTTTCGTATGCGTCTGATTGTACAACGGGTATCGTTCTGGATTCTGTGGATGCTGTGTCGCATGCTGTACCAACTTATGAAGGTTATCACTATTATCATGTAATTTGCAGAACGGATTTGGCAGAATCTTCGATGACAATTTATCATTAACTTTGTTTTCATTAAATTTCATATGATAATATTTAATCAAGACAAAATGACAAATTTTTGTTGCATAGAATTATTTTTTTGATCTTTTTCAGAATGAAAATAAATAAAATATGATAAAAAGAAAACAGGTCAAAGGGCACCAAAATAATAATAGAATTTACTGATAAATATACTCTTAGTTTAACAATCAACATTCTGGAAACCATACATGAACATATTTTGTCATATTGTGATCCCTACAATCATGAGATCAAATCATAATTAATAGTTTATGGTTAATTACAAAGTTTACAAGTCACCTCACAACATCCGAATATTTACGGGTAAATACAGTTGTAACCGAGTTTTAGATAACTTAATTTATACATAATATATAATATACATAATTTAATTTACTACTGTTTATATATTATTTGTGATTGTTTATGAAAAGTGTCGCTGACTATGTGCGTAGCCATATGCAGGTCTGGTTTATTTTTTTGACGCGGTCCAATTAAAAGTACCAAGACGAAGAAACACCTCAAGTGATAAAATCCATACTTTAGTTTAAAGATATTTTTATAAACAGAATTTAGCAATTATCACTTCGTTCTCTTTAAATCTGTAGTAAGTCTCTTAGAGTAAAGCTTGTTTGGCAATAAAACAATATACATATTTTTTATAACTTAGAATTTCTTTTTGTAAACTAACTATTTGGTAAATATTTAGTGGTATCAAGTAATTCTCAAATTTTCTCTATCGATTGATGCATAATTTATTCATCTTGGTGAAATAGTTCTCAAATAAACATTTTAAAACTATAATATTTCATTAAAATATTTTCTTGAATAATAATAATAATAATAATAATAATAATAATAATAATAATAATAATAATAATAATAATAATAATAATAATAATAATAATAATAATAATAATAATAATAATAATAATAATAATAATCATAATGATAATAATAATAATAATAATAATAATAATAATAATAATAAAAATAATAATAATAATAATAATAATAATAATAATAATAATAATAATAATAATAATAATAATAATAATAATAATTATAATTATAATTATAATTATAATTATAATTTTTAATAATAATAATATAAATTTTAACAAATTATTGGCCCATTTTTTAAATAGAATATTATTAATTACTTTTTAAAATATTTTGTAAAAAATTCTATCAACTTTGATGAATATTTTTTTGGTTTATATAATTTTATTGTCTCCTTCATGTATTTATCGAATCCTAATTTCTTTCTGGAGTTTCTTGATTCTAGTTTAAAGTTACTTTACTTTTAGGTTTTCATTTTTGATCGAAAAATTTTATTTTAATCATTCTTTACTTCGGTATGTTAATTGGGATTTTCTATTTTGTTTTAACTTCGAAAAAATAACTAAATTCGACACCAAAAACTTTCTGCACTGACTGCGAAACTTTTTAATTACAAAATTTAAAATTAATTAATATCTTTTATCAAAAAATAAATTCAATCTTAACAAAGAAATTTCAATTAAAGTTAAAAAATCAAATTTTAAAAGTTATCTTATCACATTAAATGGACATTTTTAAATTTCTACTTTAAATCTATATTAAGCCAAAAGTTAAATTTATATTTGATTTTGTTTTATTCTGAATTCATTTCTGAATTAAAATATTATTTGCTAATGAAAATTTAATATTTTTCATAATTATTATAATTGATTTTAATAAATTATTTTTTATCCAATCAGATCTTGTTAAATAATTTGATTTCCATTTTGATTATTGTCACACAACATCAGATTATATACAATTTTTCAGTCGCTATCTCAACGAAATCTTGAAATATTATTCCAAATTTTTAATATTCGGCATATTTTATTAAACGAGATTTTAAAAATCTGTTTAATTTCAAAAATGACATCTTTCGTTTCCTGATTTATCAAACTGTCCAGATTCTAATCCGACTGAAAATGTTCTAAATTTTGGAAGCATTATATATCGAATTTTTACCAGACACTTTTAGGCAAATCACAAAATTGTTCCAATAATTTTTTGTTTAATCATTATGAAAATATGCAAGTATTGAATTAGAGAATACATTTTGTCAGTTTGATTTTTGTCAAAAATTGTTTAATTTTGTAAGTTTAATTAAATTATATATTTTATTATAAATTATGATGTTTTTTTATCTATTAACACAACTTTGACATTTATTGCTGATAAATTTTCATTAGTGTTAATTTCTTATGTAATAGTATTTCATTTTAATTTTATATTAATTTTATATTTTAATTGTCAAATATTTAATATAAATTTAGATTAAAGTTTGATTATGTTAATAAATTGTTTTTGATTTTTTCAGACCAAATTATTAATAATTAAAAGACACAATTAACATAATGAAATTAAAATAAACTATTATTAAATTAGAAATTAGCACTATCATATGTCAAGATCATACTAATAAATGAAAACTCCATTTAAATGCATAATTTGAACATGGAAATTTATTTAATTTAATAATTATAAATAATTAACATAAATTAATTAATTTTTTATTAAATGAATTCTCTGGCAAAATTGACCACCGGGATTATTACGGCCTCTGGGAAGCTTTCTGTGTTTGTCTACTTTACCAAGACCATGGCTAACATGACCTATTAGTTTTCTGATATTCTTTACTTTAAATTTAGACATAATTAAAAACAATTCAAATTTTTATATTTAATATTTTTATTGTTTTAAATATTGTACTTTGAAATTTTTGCAAAATAAATTTTTAATTAATTACATTATACTAAATAAAAATAAAGGGAAATTCATAGATTTTGTATTTTTTTGTTGACATCTGACAATATTTGATGATTTTTCAGGACAAATTGAATGAGGATAACCCAAATTAAAATATCATTGAATTTTAAAGATTTTCTTGATACTTTTGAGGATTTTCCTTTTATATTGACCAAAAAAAATTTTGTTATCCAAAAATACGAAAATTATTTAAAATTAGTTCATTTATTAAATATTGTTTTAATGTGCAATCTATTAGTTAGATAAAATTTTCTTGAAATATCTGAATAAACTTAATTAAAGTTCTAGGCCTACAAGCAAATTTTATTTTGAGGACTTCTTGACGAATAAAATACGCTATGAAATGATTAGAATAAGTTTAAATAAATGTAAGGAATATTTTTGAAAGAAATAAAACTAGATTTTTATTTTTTAAGCCATGAAAATATAACATTCTATTTTTGTAATGATTAAATATTATAGTTTCTCTTTGGCGTTTCAGAAACAACTTTGATAATTTTATATGGGAATGTGACTCTGTAAGACTTTTCAAAGTTCGAACCATCGTAGTGTTGCTTAATTTTGCTACCCACTTCTACGCCACTGAAATAAAATTATATTTAATTCTTATTTTACTTAAATGGGTTCTTTGACCATAACTGTATTTGAAATATTTGACATTTTACCGTGTTTTTTGTTTTAATTGTTAATTAATTTGTACAATAAAATTACTACTATGTTAGTTTGCAATAAACAATTTATTCATTTAGTGTCTCTACCAAAACTATTTCTTTAAATATGAATTTGTCACTTCATAAAAGTTCCAAAAATATTGATTTCCTTCAATATTGTGAAAAGAATTGTTATTTAAATTTTTTCAAAATATTTCAAAATATTTCAAAATATTTATTTTTTTCCGAAATCCAATCATGCTAAGAAACTCAACATATTTATTGATATCGGCAATGAAATATTTATTTTATTTTTTTGTTTTTCTTTCATTTAAAAAATGATTATTAAATAAAAATATTTTGTTTTAAAAAAATTATAATTTGATATTTTATCAATTGTGAATCATATTAAAGTTTTTTTTATTAGGGAAATAAAAGCTGAACTATAATAATAAAAAATTTATTTTATAAGCCCAAAATTTAATAGGAACTTTTAATTACTTTGTAACGATTTCTTATTTTGTTTAAACAATGATGATAATTAATTTTAATTAAACAACATGATTATAATTTGATACATGTAATTTTTGTAATGGTGAAGCAAATATATTGTCATAAGATTGGGGTCAGTAGAATTGTTTCATTATTTTTTTCAACCATCTCCTAGATGCTGTAATGGCAGAATTGTGGAAGTGGTAGAGAATCCCATGACATGAATGTTCTTATTCACAGACAGCAGTACATGACGGATCATCATCATATGGCCGTTGTTGTTAGTTAAAATTTAGTTCATTCGAATTTGGTCTGTTTTAACATTTATCATTTACTCCGACAGCTATAATTTATCAAATTATGACAAAGTAAATATCGGGTTTTCTCAACCGCTCATTGTCTGATAGGATGATTTTAGATTTATTTCGGAAAAAATAAATTACGTCTTGATACTTTAATGATGAAAACCAAAAAGTTAGATAATGATATCTACATTGTAATTATAAGTTAATCTTAATAGGAATGCTGTTCTTTATAAAATAAAAGTTAATTTATGAAAAGATTTAGAAATGTTTTCATAAAATTGTTAAAATTTAATAATAATCATAATAATAATAATAATAATAATAATAATAATAATAATAATTATTATTATAATAATAATAATAATAATAAAAATAAACAAAATGTAGCATATTCATCAGCATTCTATTAAAGAATATTGGCTAAAATTTTCGATGATAAAAATCACTTGAAATAATTTATAAAAACGAAACTATTATCTAAGTTAAAATTATTTTGATATATTATAATTTGTTGATAAGCAGTTAATAAATAGTTTAAGATAATTTTTAAATGTCAGCAAAAAAATTAATTGTTTTTAGATAAAAATTAGGGTCAGCTTACTAATGAAATCCTTTTTGAAATAAATCGGCAATATTAAATTTATATTTGGGAATTTTTATTATATAAACATTTATAGAAGTACATTATTATTATGATTATTATGATTATTATGATTATTATGATTATTATGATTATTATGATTATGATTATTATTATGATTATTATTATTATTATTATTATTATTATTATTATTATTATTATTATTATTATTATTATTATTATTATTATTATTATTATTATTATTATTATTATATTTTTTTTCTTACTGCATATATATTTTTTCTGAAAATCATCAATTATTTTTAGTAGAAAAATACATCTTCTGTGTTTTATAATTGCATTTGTTTGTTATCAATGAATAAATATCTAGTTTGATCTAATAAAAAACTTTACGTAATTAAGTGTGTAGTTAAATTTAATTAATGTTTTACATAGGAAGTTTTTAGCACACATTTGATTGTAAAAAATTGGGAATTCCTATGATAATTCTTTTTTAGAATTCCTTACATTGTTATTGAATTTCTTTCTGTAATAGAATGCTCGGTAAATGCACCAGAGACCACCCGCCAAAATGGATCGATTATGCTATTGGAGTTTATCGATTGTATGCGGTGCCAATTATTGCTATTTTTGGAATTCTTGGAAATGTTATTGTGATTTTAGTATTTCTATTAGAACATAAAAAGTCAAGATTTTCCATTTATTGTGTTGCAATCTCCAGTACACATGTTGTAATTTTAATAATGAATTCTCTGATGGACGATTTCATGGGTAAAGGCTTGGAACATTGGCGGCCGGAGTATAAGATAAAATTTGATACGTATTCACTTACTATGTGCCGGATAATGGAATACGTTCCAAACTGTATGTATACGGCGTCTTCCGGTTTGTTATTAGTATTTTCTATTGACCGAATTGTAACGATATTTAAGCCAATGCAGTTTTATTCGATTCATTTTCGAAAATTCGCCATTTATCTTTGTTTGATTGTTGTGTTGTTTAGTTGTATCATCACGATTCCGTTGTTCGTTTCATCTCATCTGGAATTTCAATCAAACACTTCGTTGAAATGTGCATTGAAAAACAATACAATCGGTAAAATTTCAGTTCTCACAAAGGTATTTGTCACATTTTCCATACCGACTTTTATCATTCTCATTCTCAACATTATCATTTGCCTTAAGTTGTGGAGAGCGAAAATTCAAAGAGCCAAATTATTGCCGGGAGACCTACAGAAAAATAATCTTGAAATGAATCGAATTTGCGGACATTTGGCTTTAAATACGGTCTTCCTATTGTTCACGTTTCCATTGGTTGTTGCGATGTTGATGCGTCAATACAACGGTTGTAGTCTTTATGCCAAAGTTTTATCTAGATTATTTTCATCAGTTAAAGATATTTCATATTCTTTAGATTTCTTATTATATTTTATATTTTTAACTAATTTTCGTTGGAGATTTATTAAATATCTCGCTGCACCACTTTTACACTGTGAGACCGTAAGGAAATCGTCTCTCGGTCTTTATTTAGATTCGAAATTAATGAAGCATGACAGTAATTCAAGCCGTCGAAAGTATAGTGCAATTGCAGCAGCATTATCCACTTGTAACAACCATCATATGTTCAGTGTTTTAATGTACAAAACTAGTGGTCATACATCGAACACCAGACCAATGTATGAGCATTGTAATAGTTATAATTCCAGTGATATCCACCATACCCCAATCAGCATCCAAGCCTTCAAACAGAGATGTTCGTCAGTGCCCCGTCAAAAAACCGTTTCATATGCGTCCGATGTCAAAGTCACCACAGAAGATGAAACAAAAACTCTTTTATTACAGTAAATATTCATGTATATTTATAAAAATATAAAAGTCATTCGTGTGAAAAATAAAACGAGTCCAGACAATAATTTTGAAGAGATAAAATTTTGTACAAATTTGTGATTTAAAGTGATTTTTTCATGTCAATAAAGAAACATTTCTATATTTTTCATTATCTTTTATCTTATTATCCTTTTAGTTCTTTGAGATAATTATTAGGTCAGAATTATCATTATTATTATTATTATTATTATTATTATTATTATTATTATTATTATTATTATTATATTTATTATTATTATTAGTATATTTGTCTGAGACATTGTATCTTTGAAAAATAATTGTTCAAAAGTACAACTATAAAGTAATAATTTTTATCATAACAATGTGACATTTTACAAATGACATAATTTAATTTAAGAAAATATCTGCGAAATGTAAATATCCAGAATCTCGAATTGAATACGTATTATCCAATAATTGACATTTATATAATTTGTAAAATATAGCTTGAACATTTTGAAAACATTTTTATTTGGAAAATGTTATTTTAATTTCATTTGCTTTTTATCGTGCAATACAAACAAGCTTTCCCTCCAAATTTAGCACATAAATCGTAGACTCTGTTAAAATTGTCAAATTAACCCTTTGTTTGAAAAGGCTGAAATTAGTCAATATATTAACCAGTTGCTTTAATGTCTATATTTATAATACCGTCCATATAAACATCAACTTTAATACGTCAATACTTTGTCGAGAACGCTCTTTGGTTAATTTATTGTTCTAAATGCGTGAAGTTTGCGTTGCAATGAACAAGTCCAGCATTATATTGGAAAGGGAATTTGTTATCGTTGTCTTTTGTAGGACTGTAAAAGATCTAAAAAGAACTGTTTATGTATGTAAACAGTGTAATGTGGCGTTGTGCGTTTTGTGTTTTGAACCATTTCACAATAATGGTTGTAAAAAAATATAATTAATACTTGTTTGAAATGTTTATTTTTATATCATAAATTTATTTTTTACCATGACGTTAAACAATCTTTGGTCAATATATTAACCGATGAAATCTTTGATTTTTCTGACGGACTAAGAAGTATATTTTTATTTTTATTTATCAAATTAATTTAGCTAGGCAATAAGTATTTTAAAATATATTAGTTAACATTCAAATTCCAAAATAATTAATTTGCCCTCCTATAAATGGTTAACAGATCAATTACATTAATTTTGAAACAATATAATTTTTCAATTAATTAAAGAGGTCTATAAGATTTAAATGATAATTATTCGTGGTGTGGATAAAAGATCCTATGTATTTATAACAAGTGAACTACTGATTCATTTTTCTATGTATTCAGTTTCTGCTTCCAGACACTTTTCCCAGCGATTTACCAGTGAAAGCGACTATTTTCGAAGAAATTGACATTTTTTTCATTGAAGAAATTTTGCACTAGTCTCGTGAAATCTTTGGACTCTATTCTCTGTCCTCACAAATTTGTTCAAGTAAATATATTTATCGATATTAGAAATTCATTAATTAATAAGATATTATTTATTTCTGCTGAATGACTGAAAGGTGTGTGAAATAGCTGACGTGGCGAAACTGGGCACGGTTGCTATCAGAGTAAGGCTTGGGATGATAAAACGGGTCTGATAGTCAGCAGATAGGGTATTTGGAAGGTACATCAAATCAAAAAAGTTGGTTTCATCATGCGCCTAAATCAACATAGATCATAATCTTAATTTAACACCCGTTTACATTTATCCCTTTTCTGTGATCAAGTTATTGGAAGACATGCGCGCCTACCGGGAAGCCAAGTTGAAGAAAGGGGAAGCATTCCGCATTAGAACTGAAGAACTCACGAACCAACTACGGAAGATGGAGGGGCATGGTTCAACATGAAGCAACGACTCCAACAAATCAAATCGCCCTGAAACTCCAGATCAAACAAGAAGGCGCTCGGGAAAATCAAGTCTTAATCAATCGGCGCCTAATAGAGCAGGTGCTCAACGATTTAATACCGCGGTCAAAGGGCACGGCACCTCTATCCTTTACAATATCGTTTTCAATACAGGCTAAAGATCGGTTCAAGAATTCTCGAATCTTGGGGCATACCAACCGTTCTCTAGATCACCTTGATGATTCAGATTGCATAGTTGACAATTAACTCACTTTTGTGTATATGCTGAAAAAATGTGTATTTGTGTGGTGCTTCTTAATTTGTTTGAGTATGCAAAGGATTTCCTCGGGGTTAATTATTGACAGGGGGTAATTCAATCGAAAATGAAACTAAAATGTTTAAATGAATAAAAATTGTTTAATATTATATTCCAGTAAATACAAAACAAAGTACTAAGTGTAATGACAGTACAAAAATAATATTTCACAATTTGATTTCATCTTGCATTTCCTTTTGCAAAGCTACCAATTACTTGTGATAAGTCCATATTCTCGCTAATTTTGTTTAGGATTTTCTACATACTCATCATAAATTTATATGAACATTGACGAAGTTATGTTCTTACTCGAGTTATGGAAATTGATTTTCTCGAGCGAACTTTCTAGGTTCGCTTAAATATTCATTAAAACTGACATCGTTTCTTTTCTCGTTTAAAAATCCTTTAAATTTATCCAAAATCTTACTACATTCATTAATGTCAATATTGGAATTTGGAAGTATTTTGCTAGCAATGTCAATAAAGTACTGACATATTTTGAGGCCCTTCACTTTTCCTAGATAATTTGATTATCACCATTAAGTGGACCTCGAAGTGTATCATGCAATATTTTTAACGAACCTTCAAAAAATAAATTCTTCTGAGACAATGCCTGATCACGCGGCACATAGATTAGAAAGAAAAAAGTTAAACATTCGGGATATAAAACTGCCCTACAATTTCCTTATGCGCATTACCTTTATTTAACCACTTGAAAAGTTTTCTAAAAGCTTAACATCCAATCCGTTAAATGCTATTTTACAAATTTTCGAAGTTAAAAAAACCTGAGCTATTTGATAAGTGAATAAAGAGATTTGATTCTATTAGGAAAACAGGATTAGAATCCCTTGGAAGTTATTATATGATTAAGGTGACCAGACATCCCGCTTTTGGCGGGACAGTCCCGATTTTTCACGATTTATCCCGCGTCCCGCAACGTTTTTCAAAGGTCTCGACTTTTAGAATTAAGTTAAATTTGATTTTTATGAAAATCATTGTTTTGCATTCTAAGAATCCTACGGACTACTAAAACTAACATATTGCTTTTCTTACCCAGTTACATTGTATTTGTTTCTCAGATGATACACTTCGTGTTCGTACTGCGTGCTAGGAAGCTAATTAAACAAATAAATATTACAAATCTGCTACTTACCATAGAAAATTAAGGTAAGTAATTTATTTATATTTATACGCGTTTTCTCTATAGTAAATCAAGCATGGACATCAGAAAAATCAAAATTAAGTATTGAAACTTTCAAAGCCATTTTAAGTGTCAAATATAATTTGACAAATGTTTGTGAAATTATATTCACTCAAATAAAAAATATGTCAAGGAATATTATACATTTTTTTATATTTATAAATTGTACTTATGTTAAAAATCAAAAAATATTACCATATTATTTTTATTCTATATGAAAATTTTTGTTGATACCCCTCCTTCAAAGTTGTCCCGCTTTGCCCATCTAAAAATCTGGTCACCTTATATATGATTAATAAAACTTAATTTATGCAAAATATTTGTTTGAAAGATTGATTTTCTTATAAAAAAATAAATAATATTTCAAAATTGTATATCTCAAATTTGGGTAGGAAATGCTTATTCAAATATGATTAGGAAAATTTTTGGCGGTTCTTTGAATGAATGTCCATAATTTAAAAATGTTAATTTTTTATTTGACTGGATTATTGGTTTAGCAAAATTGATTAATAGAAAATCGTGTGAATTCACAACAAAGTAATAAAAGTTAATTGCAATTAAGTCAGAAATAATTACAAATGTAAGAAATATGTCTTTCGAGTTAATTGATTACAAGTGATTCAGCTGGAGGTCACCTTATTTATGATTAATTGCTTCATAAATCATATTAATGTGACATTCCTAGGACTATAAAAGTGAAATGTTGTTTTGAATAAACTTTTTTCAATCTTGTTTCTCTCTTTTTAAGTGTTACATATTCACCCAGATTCTATTTGAAATTGCCTGGATGATTTTACAAATGGAATTTTAATATAAAATAATAAATAGATTTTTTTAGAATAATTTGATATTTACTAATAACATATTTTTACTGACGAAAAAATCGCGGTTTTTAAAATTTGAAACGGTAATTAGCGTAAATTATTGGTTGTTTATTGACATTTAAGGTATATTTTTCAGAGTGGCAGAAAAATATCTACGATCATTTCTGTAATTTATCCAACTATTTTTAGGAGAATGAGAGAAATATCAATAATTATTTGCACCTGTTACATGAAAAATATTAATTCCTCTCATAAACTTGAAATGTAAATTCCGTTTAAAATTTATGAGGGTATTTTTAGAAAGTAGGGCACTTTGAAAATCATAATTTTAAAATTTTCTGTCTGGGGAAACAATTGTTGACAAGTTAATTTTATTTTCGACTTTATACTATCAATGATATTTTATGGGGGAAAATTGATGATTCAAATTTTGATTTTGCATCATTTTTATATAACAATGTTTCAAATCTTTGATCCGTGAACCTTAGAGGGTATGTGGTAAAATCAATGGAAGTCTCAAACAGCAAGGTCTGAAATATCTTTTAGGGTCACCTGCTTTCGATTTTTTTAAAGAGTGCAGAGCTAAAAGTGTAAGTGAGAACTTTGTATTAAAATTTATTGATATTTAATAAGTGATTAGTGTTTGGTTTTATCTTGATAACTAAGACAAATAGCACGAGGAGTCAGAATCAGTACCGACTTAAACAGTTTAAACCCAATAAATGTGTGTAAACAAAATAAAATTTTTATATGAGTATTCTATATCTAAAATCATAAAAATAATCATATGCGTATTATAATTTATATAAAAATCAAGATCAAAAGTTATGTCAAAATTTTCATTAAATTTATTGAGGTTTGTATACAATTAGTGTAAAAGAAATTTAATTTGGTGCAAATCAATGAAAAATGTCAAAATTTATAAAAAATAAAAATAAATAAATAAAGTCCGAAAACTAATAAAAAAAATTGAAAAAAATATAAATGGATATGTGAGGTGTTTTCAGCTGAGAGTTAAATATTTCAATGGTTTATCAAAATAATTTTAAATTGTAAATAATTGACTATTAAAATAACTTTAAATAATTCTTAAATTGGATTTTTTAAGTTGAAATTTTTGAATTAAAAATTAAAATAGCTTTTTAAAAAAGAAGTTTTATTAATAAAAATTTTAAATAAATATGTTTTAAATATTGAAATATTTTGATAAATGGTTTTGAAAATATTTTATTCAACATGGAAAATTTGTTTGGAAATTATACAATATTTCATTAAATAAATATTTGGAATTATATCTTTAACTTTTGAACTGGATTTAAAAAACAATTTATAAGATGTTTAAAATGTCGACCACGTCTATGGATTTCTTCATAAAGAAGCTATTCCCAAATGATTATCATATAGGAGAGGATGTTGAAACATTCATTAAAGAATGCGATAGATATTTTAAAATGGTACAAATGCCTACTGCAAGACAAGAAGTGATGATCGAATTACTGATCGACAAACAGATCAGAGAGATATATACAGGAGTTAACCAAAATATCAAATGTTATAAGGAAAGATTGCGAAATTGGGGAATCAGGTACTTGCGGATGACAAATGACTAGATAAATACGAATACAATAATATAAAATCAATGGGGGTCTCCAGAAAAATATATTCAAATATACAAATTAATTAACTAAATATATAAATTTAATTGGTTGTAGAAATACCGAGCTATGTGGAAACTCGACCTATGGAGATGTATTAAATAAACGATGAGTTTAATTTCAACAATCGACACAACATGTATATTCTTTTTAATCATGAAACCCCAATAGATAAAGCTCATTGCTCGCAGTTTATGCTCATACATGTATTCGCTCCAATTCATTTGACATAATATTATGTCAAGTGTTAAAACGTGATTTTTATTAGGGTTTGGTCGTTATGAATAATACAGAGTGATTGAACATCTTATATGACCCTTTAATTCAAAATCACCACTAACAAACTACTGTAGCACCTTCCGCAATTAGGTAATCAAAAATCCAAAAAAACGAGTTGCTGCAACCAGAGGGAGAGGGTTATTGCGGCAGGAGGCTACTAACTACCCACTACTCATGTTGCCATTATAATGATATTCCAGAATACACTTTGTTTACCTTTCCTTTTGCTTACTTAACTCGGGTTCTCCTTTATTACTTAATTAAATAATTAACGATTTTCTGTTTTTGTACATTTTCTTATATTTCGACCCTTTCTGAATATATTCTGATGAATCGGTTCTCACCATGATCTTTCCCATGATCTCATTTGCATCTGACCTGTTTTTCAAATTTTAATATTCCCATATTCCATTTTAAATTACATCATTTTAAATTTAACAACCCCAACAACATTTGTTAAAGTCCGTCGATTTTCTTGTACCGTCTTTCACAGAGGTCTTTGACTTTGGGGAGGACTTTCTTCAGACTCCTTAATAAGGGATCAGTTATTCAATTACATGCTCCCTGGAATTTGTTCAGTTCTTACCTAACAGGTCCTGAACTTCAGACCGGATCTCATAATAATTTTGGAATCAATAATTAAAAAAAATAGCGATACAGTTCAATAAAGTTGTAAAAAGATATATAAAATTGGCAATCTGTGATCAAATTTCCTCCCATGGCTGGGGAAATGTCCTTTGAAAGGAGACACAGAGTGGCTACGAGTATATATCGTATAATTCAGCGTATTTATTAGGACAACATTTTCAAAATGAAAATGATTTTAAGGCAATCGCATTTTCCTGTTGCTAAATTATTATTTGTCAAAGCATTTTTATGGAGAATTAGTCAAATTTTCTAGAATAAATTGAATTTATCTATATTATTGTTTTCAATTATCATTAAAAATAAAATATTAATATTATTTTAATGTAGTCAAAATTATTTTATTAATACATTATATTTTAAAAGTTGATTAACAATTAAAGTTATTTTCTATTTTCAAATATTTGCTTTGTTTAAAATTGAACTGTAGTCAAATGCAACAAATTACTGAAGAGGCGAAATTAGTTAGAAGAGAAAATGATGACAGACGATCTAGTGGAGGAGGAATTGAATTCACAAATGACTGTTTTCAAGGAAATCTTGAATATTTAACTCGAGTATAAATATAACTATTCTTTTTCTATTGAACCTATTTTAGGAAGATGATTTATATGATAAAATACCAAGTTATCTTACAGTTTTTTCTCATAGTCAAATCACACAGATTAAAGATCACAATGATGTATTAAATGATTATATAACCAAAAATGAAAGTTGTGGTTTAAAACGAAATTTATATTCATTACCGAATTATTTGAACCTATCGCACAGTGATGATACTGATGAATATTCAAGACTACCGGCTTATACAATGGATTTGTCTCAATCTTTATTATACGATGAAGATTTTGAAAGGAAAATAATAATCTCCAAATCAAATATTCCTTGCATTCCAGAGCCTAGAAAAATAAAAACCAAATTTAAAAAAATTGAAAAGGATTCTGTAGATAATAGGAAAGTAGTGTTTATTGGACATATCCCCCATTATTGGCCAAATTTTAAATCAAAGCTCGAGTTGATATTAAAAGATATACAACCGCCAGTTATTAACTTTTTAAAGAAAATTGATATAAAAAACAGATTTCATAATAATTTAGATAGCTATGCTTTTGTGCATTTCACTGAATCTAAAGCAGCTTTTGATACTATGGAATGTAATTTATGATTGTAAAATATATATAATTTTCCTATTTAATTTCAGATTTCCAAAATCATTGCCAATATAAAATTTGCAATGTTAGTTTAGCGGGACGAGATGACTATTATAGTGGTCGTAAATATTCTGATATTGGTAATGATTTTATAATTAAATCTTATACAGTTCTTAATTAAATTTGTATTTTAAAGACTTATCAATTTTAATTATTTTCCCATTAAATGACAATATATCATTAAATTTTTGGCGGGGTTTATCAAATGTTAGCTAGGTAAAGCAGTGTAAATTTTTTTTGTTATTTTGTCATCTAACTGTAAAAACTTTATTTTCGATCATGGTGAAGAGTAGGGTTTCCATTTCGAGTACTCGGTTACTTGACAAATTTGCCAATTTATCGAGTTTTTGAATACTCGGTTAATGGAATCGAGTACTCGAGTTTTGATAAAACAATTCTTTTGTAAAATAAAACTTAAATTTGATGCATATAAAAGAGACCATACTAAAAAACTACGATTAAAAAGGGTATCAAATTTTCATAATATATAAACACTGATTCGCCATCTGTTGAAAGATTGATTTAACGTAATTCATAAAACTTGTTTAGTGTTTCTATAACAAATAAGATGGCCGTAAGAACGTTTAAAATATTTTCTGGTTTTCGGTCAATGTTACCTGGCCAATCAATGTAAGGCAATCTGACGGTTATTTTATTCTTGTCAATGTCTTAAATAAGTAAACAATATTTTTATTATATTATTATAAATTATGTGTGGTTGTAGCATAATTGTTTTTCTGCTGTAATAATTGAACAATACTTCACCATTACACTCGCTAAATGAGGCAACAATATCCGTTTCTAAATTCATTCCAAATGCTCTCGTATTTTTGAAATATTATTTCAATCAAAATGTATAGATATTTAAATAATTAATATTTTGATTAAAACGTATTTTTGTTTTGACTAAAATGTTTTTCTAATGTAATAATTGACTATGTTACACCATGTTACAATGGATTATGTTACACTTGTTATAATGAACTGTTTTTGTTTTTAAATAAATAAGTATTTTTGATAATCTTTTGTTAAGAAATTATTTAGAGTACTCGAGTAACCGGTTAATTAAAAAAAGGTACTCGACTACTCGAGTAATTAAAACTTGAGTAAAATTAAAACCCTAGTGAAGAGTCAAATTAAAAATCATTGCATGTGAAATTTAATTACTAATATTATATTATTATTTGTGATGAAAAAAAGAAAGATGGCGCCAAAAATATTTAAAATAAATGTCGGCATCGAGTTTTAATAAGGGAAATGCGAATAACCAATGTAATAACCAAAAGAATTTAATATTAGAGGTAAATAACATATTGCATGTGATGCGAGGCGTGATAATTGTGGAAGATTTTGCATATGGTAATGGGGGTGCGTGTGGGATGGTACGTACAACTTGCTCTCCAAATGCTCTCGTATTTTTGAAATATTATTTCAATCAAAATGTATAGATATTTAAATAATTAATATTTTGACTAAAAAGTATTTTTGTTTTGACTAAAATGTTTTTCTAATGTGATTATGTTACACTTGTTATAATGAACTGTTTTTGTTTTTAAATAAATAAGTATTTTTGATAATCTTTTGTTAAGAAATTATTTTTCCTAGAAATTATTTCGAGTACTCGAGTAACCGGTTAATTAAAAAAAGGTACTCGACTACTCAAGTAATTAAAACTCGAGTAAAATGAAAACCCTAGCGAAGAGTCAAATTAAAAGTCATTGCATGTGAAATTTAATTACTAATGTTATATTATTATTTGTGATGAAAAAAAGAAAGATGGCGCCAAAAATATTTAAAATTAATGTCGGCATCGAGTTTTAATAAGGGAAATACGAATAACCAATGTAAGGATTATTATTCAAAAGAATTTAATATTAGAGGTAAATAACATATTGCATGTGATGCGAGGCGTGATAAATGTGGAAGATTTTGCATATGGTAATGGGGGTGAGTGGGATGGTACGTACAACTTGTACAAGGCAAACACAAATTTTGTGACGTAATTATTAAGTTAAAAAATCTATTTAGTTAGGACTTGATTTTCATTGTCCTACAATGCTTTTTTATTCTAGCAAGTAGCAAAAAGGATTTTTCACTACAGAATTGCTATTTGACAGTGTTACATATTTTATTTAAATTCAGAAACATTGCAACAAAATTGATTATCTTAAAATAAAGAATACATGGATTCTGGAAATGTAATAATTTCTTGTTTTTATAGATGAATTAAACTGTACAGTTATCTTTATCAGTTCCGTTATAATTGATGTCTCGGTCAGGTAAATTCCGTATTGGGGTGAACAACATCTGTTTTATGTCGAAAAATTTTCAATTATATTTTTTATATTGATTATGTTGGCGCACTAAGGGTTTTACCTGGCTCGACGCGGTAATAGATAAGCTTTCCGATAGGTCATTTGCTAGGGGTGAAGTATTAAATATAGGTGCTTCCAAACATTGAAATTAGTTTCCTGGCAAAATGTTTAATATTGCTGAAAGTAATTTCCGGCAAAAGTGAATAAAATGTGCTTATGTTTTCATTTTTAATGAGTGGTTTCATTGATTCGTTTGATTGCAAATCAATTAATTCTAATTGTAAATTGGGATCCATGTCATCCACGTTTACTTCAAAAGGATTTTGGAACAAAGTAAATATTGTTTCATTCCGAAAGAAATCAGAAAATCTTTTGTTAAATTCATTTTGAAGCAATACAATATAGTCGATACTTCTATTAATAGAAAAACTATTCTTATCTTTTGATCCATTTTTCCATAAATATTCACAAGATTGAAAATGTATGAAATTATTTTATTGAGATTGTCTTTTAAAAAATTCCAATCTTGATCTGAAAGATTTGACATCGATAAGTTATCATGTATAATTTTACCTTTGCATTGTAATTTTAAATTGAGGATATTGAGATGTTCGGTTATATCTGTTAAAAAGAATAGATCCCATAACCATGCAGGATCAGATAGTTCTGCAACGGGTTTTAAATTTTCTGTTATAAAAATGTCAATTTCAGCTTGAAGTTCCAAAAACCGTTTCAGGACTTTGCCGCGACTTAACCACCTTACTTCACTGTGGTATAACAAATCACCATATTCAGCTTCAACAGTTTCCAGGAAAGTTCTAAACTGGCGGTTATACAATCCTTTTTTACGTATAAAGTTTATTGTGGAAATAACAACTGACATAACGGAACTTAAACTCATACTTTTTCCACAGAGTGATTGCTGATGAATTATGCAGTGTAATTGCATTGGCTTCATGTTGTTATTACATTCAAACACAGTATTAATATGACCTATTGATCCCATATTTTTACTGACCATATTTTTGGCCCCATCTGTAGTAATACATGAAATTGATTCCCATTTTAATTTGAGTTCTTCCATCATTTCCGATACTTTTAAAAATATGTTTTCACCAGTTGTAGTATCTTTCAAACTTTTTAGTGCAGCAAGCTCTTCAGTTATCTCAAAATTCTTATTAATGCCTCGAATAAAAATAAGCAGATGAGCGGTATGACCTACATCTTCACTCTCATCAATTGCTATTGAAAAAGATGAAAAATCAACTGCCTTTCCTTTGAGCTGGCAACACATCAGCACCTAAATCCCCAACTCGCCTCGTGTTAGTGCTCGAAGATAAGCTAACAGCAGAAAAATATTTTACCGACTCGGTATAGCTCTTCAGCCATTTCTAGAACACATTTTTTGACAAATTCGCCATCAGTAAAGGTCGGCCTCGACAGCAATAATGTTTGCGACTCGGTAACTGGCTTTGACTGCGGAAAGATTTCGTTCTTAACCTCGCTTAACATTTTCTTATGCAAATAATCTTTAAACTGATCAAACTTCATACTATGTTTGGTAGTGTAGTGCCTTTTCAAATTGTAATCTTTTAATACTGCTATTTTATCTCTACAAATCAGACATATACAATTATTATTAATCAATGTAAAAAAATAATCAATTGACCATTGCTCATCATCTATTTTTCTTTTTTTCGACATCATTATATAGCCGTTATTACTATTTTAATTATTTAAATTTTTATTATTTTCATAATAAATTAACAAACAATGAAACAATTACTATATTCTTAAAAATTTGAACACTTATTGATCTATCAGTAATCATTTAACTTTCATGCTAAATATTTGCTAAATACTTACTTGGTTGTTATCATAGGAAAATAACGTTTTATTGTCAAAAGAAATTTCAAAGTTCTGAGAAATATTTTTTGCGAGTTTAGCAAAAAATAAATCTTATGCAACGTAAGGAAGTTAACAGACGCCTAGATTTAAAATTTTAAATAGAGTAGTAATATAATATATTTTAGCTTGTCGTGTTTTTAAAAATATTTTTTAAAAAAATGTAAAAAAAAATTCTTAGTTTATTTTAAATTTTTCTAAAAATACTTTTAATTTTAGTTATTTGTATTTGAGTGGGCCAAAAAAAAATGCAGCCCGCGGGCTTTAGTTTGGGGACCCCTGATCTAGATTGAAAGAGACACTGTTCGCAGACCCTTCCCCATCAATTTAGAGAGGGGTTATTGGACAATAGTGAACCGGGTATTAATGAAGAAAGAAAAAAAAAACACAAAAAGATGTTCACAATATATTCGTCTGGGTGGCACACAACGTTCCCTCTAATTTTTGACGATGCTGTGCGGTAAAATGAAGGTGTGCGCAAAAAAACACGATGCGACATTTTAGTGCAACATTTGTGAAAATCATATTTACAGGTGTTAACGACTCTTTTACACGCCAGTCTTCAATGTAATAAAAATAACATTTTACACAGATGACATTATTTATTATGTAAATTAAAATATAGTTCAAATTATTTCAAGTAAATGATGTCGGTAAAGTGCTAAACATAATTTATTCTTCAAAAACCTGCAAATAAAATATATGTAGTTTGAAATTTAGAGCATTCATTTATTTCCTAATTTTCAATTTCCACGGCTGTCTTTATGGGTGGTCCAATGCTTGTAAACCGTAGTTTCCTGATGACATAGAATTTCATGCGCATCAAATTATCTAAATGATTTACTTCTAGCCTATTTCTAGATTTTGTTTTAATTAAGTTCATCAGGCTAAAACCGCGTTCGCAGTCTGTACTTGATGCTTGAAATGTGCCACAAATGTCCAGCAAAATCGAGAGCTCTTTTATCTTCTTTATGACGTCGCAATCAAGAATTTGAAATCATCATATTAATCATTGATCTTTGATGACACTCTTGACAGTCATGTATAACACCCGAAAAACTTAACAGGTTGTTCAAACTGTCTTTGCCAAATTCGAAACTTGGCCCTTTTGCAATGGTGCAATGGTCAAATGCTTGCCAATCCATCAATTCATCACCTGGCAATCTATTTTCAAGGTGGTTACACAACAGTTCAACAAATTTAAGAATTTCAGCCTTGTCGACATCACGGTCAATCGAATTAAGAACTTCCTTCACTGCATTACTCCAATAAACTGTTTTTCCAAGATATTTTGATCTTATTTTACATATTTTGGCATTTACAAACTGAAATGCTTCAATAGTTGTCAAAATACTTCGTTGAAGGTATTTGCATATTAATGCCAATTCACCCAAAATGTCATTCAGTAATGTCAGAGCAAGTCGAAACTATGGATTAAGAAGTCTCTTCAAACAGTACTTACTGATTGGATCATTGCTCATATTTACCTGTTCAGTGTAATAGTCAATCAAAATGTTGTAGTTTCGCACAAATGTAGCAACTGCTTAATAACCATCTCACCTCATGCAAATGTTGGGCTAGAACTGATTCCTAAACTCAAAAAAACTAGGTTCATGACTGAAATATGTTGGTACACAACCTGCAACTCAGCACTAAGTTAATTAAAATCAGAACATATAAAACACCAATTAAACAATAATAATAAGGAAAACAACACACTAAAAATTAAAACATCCAAATAAAATAAAATGAAACCCAATAAGAAGTATTGCACAAATCTTACTCATATACAACAGAAAACATACAAAACAACCAAAAACAAATCCGAATAATGACGATTTAAAAATTCAAAGAAAAGAGTTAAATAAAAATTTCCTAGAAACCCCTTTAAAGAAAAGTACAGGGAATTTCAATTAACAAACCCAGAACAATCCATTAAAATCCGCCGAACGACCTAATAAAAGTTATAAGAATAAATATTTTAATTAAAATATAAAAACATTAAGAAAAATTTACAAAAAAACAATATCAAAATTAAGAATTAAATTAAGTTCTGGAAATGCCCGAAATCCATCATGGAGGCAAATTTAGCAAAAATTAATTATAAAATAAAAATTATTGCGAAAAAATCGTCAAGAAAATCAATAAAAATCAAAAATAGAAAATTCTAGAATTAAAATAATTCTGATTTGTTTTCCGGCACTAATACATGCACACAAACTCGCACACCAAAAATAAGGTATATATATCGATGCATTTCAGTCACAAAAACACTCTTTTTGCCAAAAGCGAATCTCTTTTACTGAGGTCACACAATTTGTTGAATCGATTTTGTGAACAGTTTTTGAAAGAAGTAGGGATTTTTTATTATTACATATATGATTTAGTATGTTTATATATGATTTTTTTTGTTGTTATGCTTTAGAGGGGTTGATTTAGATCCCCGTTGTTGACAATTGCAACACGAGATCTCAACCAATCCAGCATCTATATTAGTATATGAGGTCCACAACCTGCAAACACAAGAAGTAAAATGATTTACCAACCCGGAGTGGCGGTTGACTGCACTGTGTATACGGTGTAGTGTATCGGCTTAAAAATACTTCATGGTGACCAACTCTGTTGGTGATAAATATGTCCGAAATGATTTATTTGCGGTTACAATGGGCTTTTTGGTTCGGCTGTGATGACTTTTCTCATGCAGTAAACATATCTAACCATACATCCAAAATCATTTACCACAACACTCAATATGATCACATTACAAGGTTTGTAATTGATAATTCTAATTAACTCTAAACTATCAGTAATATTAGAAAAAGAGGCCCCCGCTTAAAATTGCTAAAAATCAAAGTACCCGGAAAATAATTTCAATAGTTGTAATTTTATGAGTACTAAAATAAATACTATAATTAATTCCCATGTCTCCGCTTGCGAAAATATGCTATAGTTCATTAATAAATCCTAACTTTTGTTTTAACTTAGGTAATCTTACATTTAGCTTAATACATTTATTGTAATGTGGATGTGCTATCCAAATGATTGATGTGTATTTTCCAACTATTGGTAACTGAAAATTGCTTGATTATACACTAAAAATTACGAATGTTGTAATAATGTCCTTCCAGTATTTATCGATTGATTTTGATGCTCATTTGGAAAAAGGTGTACATGTAATTGAAGGTGACACTTCTTAGTTCCGCCGAGGAACGACAGCTCCCAGTTAGTTACCTTGAGCAATACAGTAAGAGTTTTTTTTATTTTGAGGATTTAACTGGGGTAGATATTGCAGAACCAGTGGTTGATTAGTGTGTTTTGGGTCACATAGTTGTTGATTCCAATAATTCAAACAGATGTAAGTTAAACATCACATAGAAAATTAACTACGCACTATTAAGAATATAACAATATCCAGACAAATGGTTAAACATCTACGTAACATGACATGGAAATCAAAAATCAAAGGGAAAATAAAATACCAACATATATTCTTTCTGAACATTAAATCACAGATTATATAATAAAAGGAAAGACAAATTGGGTTATTAATGTAAGCTGCGATCATAAGATAGAATGTTTGGAATATAATTTGGAAGGGTTGAATGGCTCCAGATTGGGGCGAAACTGCACTCACTATCTAGATCAGTGTTTCTCAATCTTTTTTACCTAGCGACACATAAGTCAAGGTATTCAAATTATGCGACACAACTAAATATAATATTCACATATCATAAAAAAATATTTACAATAAAAATTAATAGTCTTTCATTTTATTTATAAAAATTGCAGAATAAAAGTTTATAAAAAGTAAAAAATTAATGTGAAGTATGCGCCTGGTGTTCTGAAATCTATTTTGTTGCAATTTTTTTGAATCCAAAAGTCTTTGAAAATAATCTGCAGTTTTAGTAGATAAACTTGGATGTTTTGATTTGAAATGACGTTCTAGCTTGTTTGGTACCATTGACTCATTTGAAAATTTTTCATCACACACAATACAAAATGGAATTGGAAATGTATCATTACCGACCCATGAAAATCCCATATTTAAATATGTAATATTATACTTAGAGCAAGCTACTTTAGTTTTTTTTTGCAACATTCTCTGTGTCGTTTAAATAATTTAAATTACTTTTTGCAGCTGTTTCAACTGTCACTGTAGAATCTTTGAAATTAACCGCATCAGGTTTTGGATTTTTGATAACGATTTCTTCTGTGTTTGTTGATCTTTTTCGAATAATAAATTTATCCATCGAATCTTACGGCTATGTAATTGAATTTATAAATAACGGACATCAATTATAATAATCAATAGTACTCACCCAATTATAAAACGAGATACGAAATGTAATGTATTAAGAACTTTTGAACAATACGATTGATTAATATTTTTATAGAAAACAAAATATTTTAGATAACAATTTTTTTTCCTTTTAACAATAAATATTTTTTACAAATTACAATAATGAATTGATGGGAAAATCTCATTTGACCCTACAATATAGTTTTATGTTACAATATTTAGATCGCCAACGTTACAAAATTTTGGCCTACTAGATATTTATTGGTTAAATTTGAATTATTTGAAATTTAGTAGCAAAAACGTACAATTCAGCGACACACCAGTGTGTCGCGGCACCCTACTTTGGGAAACACTGATCTAGATAAAATAAATAATCAAACATCAATACGAAATAAAAGTCAAAATCCAAAGAGAAATGAAACATCAATTTAAAACATTTTTAACTCATATTATATAATGAAATAAAGATAAATTTCAATTACTAATGTGAGATCCGATTACATCACTACTGACAAAAGTGCTGTGCAGGTGTTTGGAATATGGAATAGTAGAGGCTGAATAGGTAAGACTGTGCTTACCCTTGACGCAATGGTGGTATGACACTGGCAGATGTGGTGAAGTCCTTTTTACCCCAGTTACATCATTGATCGGAGATCCATGTCGCCGACGGATGGCTTTTACAGCAGCTGCAATAGGTAATGAAATTAGCAACTACATGACCTTTCTCTGGATCCCACTTTAACACGAACAATTCTTCCAGATTCTTGAAAAGGGCAATGCAGTGATTCTTCTGTTAGGCTTTTCTCCAACTGCAGAGACATTTGTATTGATTAATGGAGTTCCTTTATAAACTAATTCACCTGAGCATGGAGAACTTTCACGTATCTATTCACCGTCAATGTCATTTCTTGTTGCCCGAGTTCATTTCACGGTACGATCAGGAAACCAAGACTAACGGATCAAAGAGCTGTGACAACTGAAAATCAACTAGATTTATATGTAAAATATCAAATACACACTACAAACTTACTAAATGTTGAAACCGAATGCTGCGACGACTGTAACACAACTTAGAAATGTATGCTATGCACTCAAATGTCTTGTGACTAAGTTAGAAGGCATTTCAGTTACACGGTTTACGCCTCGTTTGTTATGAATGCCAAGCTGAACATCACATAGATAAAGCATAGTCACATACACCGACTACAACGGTTAGTCATAATTGTTGAGGTCTCGATATTCGGGAACACTCAACTTACTGGTTCTTATATATATATCAGAACAAACAAATATATGTATAAAGATTTATTGAAAATAAAATTTACCAAATATAATCCAATTACAATTCTGAAAAAATTGGTACTTGTTTGTCAATTTCTTTAACTAAAATGCGTGCAAAAAGAAGTATATGTATTGTTATTTGTTGTGTGTGCGTGTTATGTCTTAGTAAGTTTTATAATTTGTGAATCGTTTTGTACTGATTCAATGATTAATTTATCCGCAGGATTAACCTTTGAATATAATCTTCTTCGCAATATTTTTGGGCGACTAAAACTAATTTTTTGTCGCTATTTATACTATTTTTAAGGGCAGCTGTTGTTAATTTACATACTTTAAAATTTAATTGATTATTATTTTCTAGTTTTATTTTTTTATTCTAAAATTAATTATTTTATTTAAAGTGTTATTGTTTTTTGTCAAAATTTCCCAGCTGTTCTAAACCAGCTGTTCTAAAAATTAAAATCTAGAAATTCTTTACAATTCGTTTGAAATATAAAATTAATTGACTTTTACAATTAAAAATTGAATTTTGAAATTTATTGTTATTAATTTGAAATATCAAATTAAAATTATTAAAATATTTTTCCCTTGTATATAATTAAGATGTTAACTAATAAAATCTATTAAATACATACACCCGATAAAATATTAACATTCTACATAAATATTCAGACGGAAAATAAGATAAAATATACATGGGTTATTTAGTCAATTATATTTACACAATTGTTAATAAGATAGAATATGCATAGTTTGCTCGACGATTTAGTCAGTTTTCAGATCGCTGGATTGTCTTTGGGTTGAATTGATTTGCTTGGAATTGGGTTGTTTGTTGGAACATTTATCTATCTACGCTCTTCGGCGTACACATTTACTCTATATTTTTTGGGCCCTGTCCTGTAGTATTTGTCTAGGGTAAATGTAGTGATGGGCCTACCCTCATCATCTAACATTCCTCCCTGGGCCGTTAAGATAATGTCCGCATTATCTCTTATACTGCGTACCAGCTCGATTTCGCTGTCTCTTATCAGCATCCTCGTTTTGTTGAACCCTTTTGCCAATGCGAGATTTAATGTGTCGCCATCAATTATACGCCTTCCAAAATGTCGGGTCAATTCCTTTTCTGTAATCTGCTCCTTCTCCTTTGGTATGATAAAATTGGGTTCCTCCTCGATTGCGATATCTGGTTCTGGTCCTAATTCGTCTATATCCATATTTTCCTCTTCTTGCTCGTTGATTGAGAAATATTCCTCGTCTGAGTCGAGGTCGCATTCCATTAGTTTTCCTGGATGGAATTTTGGTTCCTGTAATTCCAGTTTGACTGTTTGTTCAGGTTTGTGTACTCTCTCTTCTTCGATGAATATTACGTCGTCGTCATTTTCCATTAATTCATCTTCGAAAGTTCTGCGTGTCCCATCTTTATTAAATTTCAATCCGATTTGCGATGGTTCTATATAAATGTCTTCTTTATCGTCCGACATATCCTCCAGACTACTTTCTTTAATGGGATATAATTGATCTTTCATTTGTTGTCCACTGAAGGCTTCTGAGTCCCATTTAACAACTTCTTCCCATTGATTTTCTACGATTGCATATATCACTTTGACGATCATTGTGGTTTGCCAAGCTGGAAATGGTTCTGGTTCGCGCAGCATTTTATTTATGCGTTTATCTTTGTCCCACCTTTTGTGATGTCTGATTACCTGGTATTCCAGGTTGGACAATTTTATCTTGTGTGGCGCAACGTTTTTGACGTACGAGCACATAAATATATCTTCCGACATTTCTCTAACTCCCATAACATTATACAGATCTAATGTGAGAGCTTTGAGTTTCCCGATGATGTCGAATCCTACGACTATTTTTCCGCAAAGTAACTGTTGGATTTCGACCAGTGCTTCGTATTCATCTTTATTTCCGATGATATTTTCCTTGTTGGTCTTTGTCCTCTCTGGATAATAATGTAGGATTTTCGTTCTAGGTGTAATTTTCTCATCAAATATTGTTACACCCTTAAAATTCCGTATGCTGACCTCTACTGGCCTTAAGTTATTGTTGATGTCGCATACTAATTTTGCATCTACAAACATTATCAGATGATGTCTCTCCGCCGTGGATAATTCTTTGTGGGTAAATGACATTTTTTTTCTGATGAAATCTCCATGCATATAAATGTTTGACTTGATGAGTTCCAACTGCTGAAATGGATTTGGGATAGTGGGTATGTATAATATTTCGATCGCTATGACACAGGGTAGGCTGTTCATTTGGACTATCAATTCATTGTAGTCGTTTGGGACACTCCGATCATTTTTTGTAGTTTTTATTGTTATGGTGCAATTGCTCGTGGTGATTATTGGTATCCTTTGTTGGCATATTGCTACCTCTGTTTTTGTGATATGAAATAAAATTCTATGGGGCACTTTCTTTCCAGCTCTTGCAGCCTCCTCTGCATTGGGGAATTTGTCATACGCTCCGATTAATTCTCTTAATTTGACTCTTCTTGCTTCGTTAATTTTGATAAGATGCAATTCCCTTTCTTCTATCTCGATTTTCATATCATTAGGAATGCATACTTGGTTGGGGAAACTTCTAATAGTAATGGGAGTGCCATCTGTGCTGATCTTATTTTGCAGGTTTTTATAGAAACTTTGGTAGTGTTTCTGTAACATCGGCACATATTGCCTTACTTTCTGAGTTTCAGGATTTCGCTGAGGTTTTGTTCTTTGAGAATGCATGTGAACTGACGTATGTGGGTGCATTGATTTGTTTGTATGAAGATTGATTTGGTAGAGACGATTATTTTCTTGTTGATTGGATTGATTAGATTGGCTGATTTGATTTTGGGTTATTGGAGGATCGATTTGATTAGACTGATTTATTAGGAGATCGATTTGATTGAGTTGATTCGATAAACTTCTTATTATTATTCTAAAAACAAATAATAAATATTTATGCTTGTTGCGCATTTGAGGTTTAACCTTATACGCAGTTATATAAATATTAATATATATACTTTTATTATATATCATTGACCAATTTATGTAATTAAAATTTTTTAAGTTATTATACCAGTGTGGACAGAGTATATTGTCCAGGGATATATTTGTCCAAGTGAAAATGCCCTGGTGCCTCTTTGACCAGTCGGTGCCGATACCGCTGCCTTTTCCACTTGTACTTTTTATAAACTTGTACACTAGTGATAATTGCTAAAATCGCGAATGATACTACACTTGTAGCTATTACATAAAAATGCCATTGTGGTTTACTTGCTTTCTTTTGAAAGACTTGTAATTCGTTCCAGTTATTTATAACTATCGGTTTTCCTGTAGGTAATTTTATCAGTTTCCTATCAGACTGTCTTGGATTTTTCATTATTAATTTTTCATATATTTGTCTAACCGCTTTAAATGTCGTTTTCCTATATATATTCGTTATCGTTTGTGATATAGGATGTGTGGGTGTTGAATTTAAAGTAGTTGTTTTTCTGGTTGTTGATATCTTTTTTCTTTTTGGTTTTCTTATTCTAAGTCTGTTTATTTTTGTAGTTTTTATTCTTTTGCACCTTATCTGTGATGTGTTAATTAATGTATTCCATTGTGCACAAAGTGTGTAATTGGTGTTGGGTTGTAGATCTCTGAATTCGACACTATCTCCTCTTTCAAATTCATTAGTTGATCTATTTTCAATTTTTTTCATAAGAGTGGGTATATTATTCCTAGTTTCTAGATACAAGTCTCTTATTGGTGATTTATTTAAGTTATATACTCTAATTTTATATGGTGAAATGTTGATTAAAATATCTTCAGCCATGTATTCTACTGAGTGTATGTTCTCGTTTTCTACTTCAGTTGATTTACACAACCCTATAATTGTTAAAAATGTCGCTGCCATCATCAGTGCTTTTTGTGATCGTAATCCATATTTGTGAGGTGGTTTTTCTACTAACTCTGTTTCTGCTAATTTGCATCTGTTGACATGTACTATTATAGGATCCTCATTTTTATGTTTTTGTAAATGCAGGTTCTCATGTACTACTTTCACTACCTCGTATGGTCCTTTAAATGGTCTTGCTAATTTAGTTGTTTTGCCTTTACCTACTTGTGGAGACATAAGTCTAACCTTATCTCCCACTTTAAAATTATGAGGTTTGCTATTTTTATCGTAATCTGCCTTATATTGTTCTTGTCTAAATTTAACTTTTAAATTTGCAACTTTGTATACATCTTGTAGCCTTGCATTAATGTTACATAATCTGGCGCATCTAAATATTGTGATACTCGAGGTTCAAAAATTGTATCAATCGGTGTTGCAGGCTCTCTTAGGAACATTAAAAAATATGGTGAATATCCCGTTGTCTCATTTGGTGTGATATTATGAATGTATGTGCATTGATTAACGTATTCATCCCAATCATTTTGGTTTTTTCCCACAAACACGGCTAATCTACTTAGCAATGTCCCATTGAACCTCTCTACTAAACCATCAGTTTGAGGGTGGTATGCTGTTGTGTTGATTTTATGCATGTTAAATATGTTAGCTACTCTTTTTATAGTTTCACTCATGAAATTTTTCCCTTTATCTGTTAATAATTTTCTCGGTGTACCGATTTTAAAGATAATTTTTTCCACAAGTAATTTAGCTACTGTTTCTGCTGTTTCATCTTTTGTCGGAAATGCCTCTGCCCATTTTGTAAAATAATCGCTAAAGACTAGCATGTGTTTATTCCCGTTGATTGTTGTGGGTAGTTTACACAAAAAATCCATTGCGCACAGTTCTATTGGTGATGTTGTAGCTGGGATTGGATGTAAAGGTGCTTTAGTTTTTGTTCCTGTATTTTTTCTAGTTGCGCATATTGTGCATGCATTACACCATCTCTTGACATCCTTTTTTAAATCTTCCCAATAATATTTTTGCATCAACCTGCTTGCTGTTTTCCTACTTGATAAATGACCTCCTAGAGCACCATCGTGATATTGTAATAGAAGAATTTGTCTTAATCTTTGTGGTACTACTATTAATTGTTTACCGCTAAAATCCTCAATAACAACTAACTTCTTACAGATTTTATATTTTTGGTTAGTTCCCTTTTTTATTTCCTCTCTTATTTTGAAGAGGTCTGGGTCTTTCATTTGTTCCTCATATATTTCTATTGGTTTCTCAGTTACTAATGCAAAAACTTCTAGTGCTCCCAACTCTGGAATCCTGTTTATTCTGCCTGGTTTGTATACAATCTTTATGTGCATGTCTTGTATTTTCATTGCCCACTTTAACAATCTGCTAGATGTATCTTTATGTTTCCATAACCCTTCTAATGGTTTATGGTCTGTTCTAATCACTACCTCAGTTCCATATATGTATGGCTTAAATTGTTTTAATGCAAAAACTATAGCATAACACTCTTTCTCAATTGTTGAGTACCTAATCTGTGCTCCTTTTAATGTTTTGCTTGCATAAGCTATTACATAATCTTTACCCTTTTCCTCTTCTTGTCCTAAGACTGCCCCTACGGCCTTCCCGCTGGCGTCTGTCATGACCATAAACTGTTTTTTAAAGTCTGGGTATCTTAGTATCGGTGCTGTTATTAATTTTTCTTTTAGTTGATCAAAAGCTTTTTGATGTTCATCTTTCCATTTCTTTTGTGGCTTGTTAATTTTATCGTTAATTTCCTGCACTATTAACACTCCTTTACTCTCTCCCTTTGTTTTGACTCCTTTTGTTAATTCAATTAGTGGTGCTGCTATTTTTGCATAATCTTGTATGAATTTACGATAATATCCGGTGAGACCTAAAAATCCTTGTACTTGTTGTAATGTTTTTGGAACTGGAAATTTTTTAACTACTTCAATTTTATCGGGGTTAGGTATTATACCATCTACTGTGACTATATGTCCTAAAAATAATGCTGAAGGTTCTGCCCATTTACATTTAGTGGGTTTTATTTTAATTCTTGCTTTTCTCAATCTTTGTAATACATTTGCTATATCTTTTAAGTGTTCCTCAAATGTTTTTGACGATATTAATATGTCATCCATATATACTGCGCAATGTTGTACATCTACTAGTACTGTATTCATTAAACGTTGAAATGTTGCTGGCGCATTAGTTAACCCAAACGGTAGTCTTGTATATTCATATAAACCATCCTCAATGACAAAAGCAGTTTTTTTCCGCATCCCCCTCTTCCATTTGAATTTGCATGTAACCTTTATTTGCATCTATTACTGTGAAATACTTAGTATCCCTAAGTTTATCATATTGTTCTTGTGCTCTCGGGAATGGGTAAGAATCTTTTACTGTTACATCATTTAATTTACGATAATCAATGCACATTCGAATTTCCCCGTTTTTCTTTTTAACCGGTACAATAGGTGATGCCCATTGTGAAAAACTTTGTTTTATTACGCCTGCCTCTTTTAATTCTTTAATTTGTCGTTTTATTTCCTCCCTTAATTTATATGGTACACTATAGGGTCTCTGTTTTATTGGTCTAGCATTCCCCGTATCGATTACATGTTTGATAATATCAGTATCTCCTAGATCAAATTCGTGTTTTGCAAAAACATCACTATATTCGTCAAGTAGTATTTGTAGTTGTTGTGTTTCGTTTAGATAATTATTATTTATTTTAATTTTATCATAAAATTTAATATTATTTGCTTTACTCTGTTCGACCATTCCCTCACTGACATCACTCGTCATCGACATCTCACATACTTCAAATGTTTGCTCTAATTCACCTTTGAACAACTTTCCCAATTTTGTACCTTTATGAATTTTTACTTTATTTCTTTCGTAATTCGCGATTCTTATTGGAATTATCCCATTATTTGGAATTACACACTCGTCTGTTAACATTACATTGTGATTTCGTGATATTGCCGTTTCAGGCTCGAAAATGAAAGTGTCCTCACTTTTAACATTAACTTTTACTGGAATTATATGATCACTTTGATACTCTAGTTCAAATGTCTCTAATGCAATTACCTCAGTAAATCTTGCGTCTTGATATATTGCCTTTCGTTTGACTGTACTATCCGTTAAATCGATTACACAGTTTTTTAACTTTTTAAGTATGTCCATCCCAAGGGCACATACGCATTTACATTCTGCTACTACCTTGAAGACATGTTCAACCACTTGATCCGAAAAGTGGACTGTTAATTCGATATCTCCTTTTAATGGTATGTAATGTGATGATAATGAAATTACTCTATCTCTTGTGCTCACGATATTTTTCTTTTGGTTTCCGGTTAACTGATCTTCACGAATCATAGAAGCTGCTGCTCCTGTGTCGCATAATGCCTTTATTATCGTATCATTTATCACTATTTGTAATTTAGGCCTTGCTTCATTTAACCCTTCTAATATATCGTCAAGTTCTAACCCGTAACATCCATAAGTTTTCCTTGGAACACAATGACAATTACCATTTTCACCTGGGATTCTAATTTCAATATTATTTCTCAATTCTGTCAATTGTTCTCTTTGATTATCATATAACCCAACATGTGGTTGCTCAATATTTTCTGATCTGTTTGTATCGTCCTCTTTCTCATTGGTGATCATTATTTCACCCTCTTCCCTTCGACTTTTCATCCGTTTGATTTCCTTATCGTGTCTCGCAGTGATCAAATATTTGGCTATGAATGGACATAAACATGCTATCATTTTATATGAATTACCAAAAACTTGTCTCAGTTGTCTTAACGAAACTAATGATGAGCAAATCATTTTCAATAGTGCTACTGTATAATATATACCCAATATAGTGGAAAACGTATTTCCGAGAATCGCAAAATATCCCCATATGCTGTATAATACTCTATACACAACTTTCTTGAAGTGCTCTTTTGATAATAATACATCAAAGTTGTAATTCCCTCCATAACTATTCTCGATGATTTTGTTTACCATAATAGAAAGAACTTTTTCTTTTTCATGAGGAAATAACATATGTTTTCTGGCGCTCTCTATCGCTTCTCTCGTATACATCCCATTGTTATCCATTTCGTTGACTTCCTGAAATTCTAACTTTTTCTCAAGTTCAGTTAGTTCTAGTTTTTGTGGTTTAGTTGCTTCCTTTCTATCTGACATTGTAATCCACATATCATCATTTATTTTGTATAACGGATCTAATAGATTTGTACATTTATCGATTTTTCTCGGGACATAGTCTTTATCTGTTAATATCCTTGTTATTGGTTGGAGGTACACAGTTTCTCCTTTATACACTACTGGCAATTCGTTTGTGCACTTATTATTCGTTGCTAACGATACGCTAACCGGTTTGCACTGAAATGTTTGTATCACTTCACCGACAACTCTTGCAAATGTCCCTTTCTCTGCAAATAAAATTGGTGCCATTAAATCTGGATTTGTGACTGCAACCGCCATCTTCGTTCTTAATATTTCTCTATTAAGTTTACAGTCGTTTGCAATAGTTGCTTGGTATACCTTGTCCAATTGTACTAACTGATGATGATAAAAGTAGTCGATTTTATTATTAAAATATGACGCTAGCTTGACATCGAATTTATCTATTTTCGATTTTGCCTCTTTGATTTCGCTTCCACTGATATAAATTCCTTCATAATTTGTTTGTATGACTGCCTTACCACATTTTATGCTTTCCCCTTTTCCTACAAATCTCATCGCCTCTGTTTCAGAATCTGACATGTATATTGTTGGGGTATCTCTCTCTTGAATTATCGTTGCTCGTCGTTTTTGGTCTTTGATGCTCTTGGATTCTACATCCGTAAACTGTTTACCTCGTATCGTTCTGAATTTCAGTGTCTTTAGTTTAGTTAGATGGCATTCGTATTTGTTTACCTTGTATATGATCATTGACTCGCCTGTATCACAGCTTGTCTCATCTAATGTACAGAACTTATGTGTCATCATTTTCTTTGATGAACTATCAAATGACGCCTTGAATTTCCTTAATTCAATATAATATTGTCGTCTTACTACAATATTGTCTGCTACATGCCCCCATATTTTATACGTTCCTCCTTCACAATATCCTCCTGTTGATGACCATCCAACGACATTTACTAATTGCCTTACTCGTGCTCCTACCTGAGCATTTAGTTCAAATCCATCCGGCGTTTTTATCTTTTTTGTCTTAAA